>CABHPH010131822.1:1792-22097 GCA_902168325.1 Peromyscus nudipes | reverse complement strand
TCTATCTATCTATCTATCTATCTATCTATCTATCTATCTATCTATCTGTCTGTCTGTCTGTCTGTCTGTCTGTCTGTCTGTCTGTCTATCTATCTATTGACTCATTCATTCATTCATTCATTCATTCATGTATTTAAGACAAAAATCTCTTACTGAATCTGGTGTTCAGCAATTGACTAGTTTGTGTGTCTTGCCATTGAGCCCTTGGGGTCCACCTGTCTCTGCCTGCCAGTGCTGGAGTGACAGACATGGCACTGTACCCACTTTTATGTTTGTGCTGGGGGTATGAACTGAGGCCCTCATGGTTGTTCAGCAAACACTTTATCCGCAGAACTATCTCCCCAGCCCACATACTCCTATCGTTTCAGACCTGACATTAGGAGGCACAGCTCTGTGAATCCCGTGGGTTTGCAAGTTACTGACATCTTTTGATGCAAGCATTTTTCTAGCTACATTTCCTTAGTGAAGGATAATTGTGGATTAGCTTTTGAAAGACCTCGTTCATGTCCTGATTTTCAGAATCGCCACATGAAAGCAGTTGCTGAACCTGGGCCCCTGCTGTGAAAATGAAAATACTTGAGGATATTCTGTGGCTTTTCCATTATTCATGGCCATTGGTGGCAGAACATCACGGTAGCACATCTGCTCAAAGCTTGTGATTATGGGTGGGGCCCCACTGTATTCTGGGTCTGTTTCATTCCCTACAGCTGTCCTCCAGCTTGATAAGATCTGAATGAGGAAGATATTCTGCCTGTGAAAGGCTCTCCAGACATATCAGCTTGTGTTATAACCAGAGCTAGGCACCTTTTTACATATCCCAGGGAACAATCTAATTTTAAAAGCAAGTTGTAGGGCTTGAGAGGAAGCTCAGGGGGTGAAGTGCTTGCTGCTCAAGCCTGATAACCTGAGTTTGGTTCTCCAGATTTACATAAAAGCCAAATACTAGTACAGATGTTCAGCATCCCCTGATATAAGGTGAGAGGTGAAGACTGGAATATTACCAGAAGCTTGAGGACCAGCTAGCCTGGTTATGTAGCAGTGAACAACAAAAGAGACCCTGTCTTAAAACAAGGTAGAAGGTGAGGACAAATACCCTAAGTTGCCCTCTGACCCCACATGTGTGCTATGGTGTGTCATAAACATGTACACAGAAACACCACACACACACACACACACACACACACACAAGATACAGTTTAGTCACCCTACTTCCTGCACATTTATAATGCCCCAATTGAGAGATTAAATTCCTGGGTACTCTTTTGGAACTGATCACAGACAAAATGTGTGGCTTAGATCTACAAAGAAAGGAAATTATTACTGTTTTTGTTGTTGTTGTTGTTTGAGATAGAGCCCTCTATGTAGCCCTGGCTGTCCTAGAACCTGCTGTGTAGACCAGGCTGTCCTCAAACTCACAGAGATCTGTCTCTGCTTCCCACCTACTGGGATTAAAGGTGTATACCACCATGCGTGGTATAAATGACCTTTGTAATGTTGTCTGGGTTGTGAAGGCAAGCCTGAAAGGAGGAAAAAGGATCCTGTATGGGTGTATTGGGCATTTTGTAACTTCCTTTACCTCAAGATTGTTAGCTGGGTTTCTGCAGCCTGGAGACCACAATGGCCCATGTAGAAGTAAAATTGAACAACCGCCACTTCATCTTTGAATGAGTGTCTTGTAAAAGACATGCTATCAGTTCTGTTCAGACTACCTGTGTATAGCAAATCTATTTTTATTAGGTCTACAGAGACCAAAATATCTTAATATGTGTGATGTGATGTAATCTCTGTATTTGGGGAGGGAATTGAACGGGGAAATGCATACTTGGAAGTTAGCAAAAACATCCACAGTAGCTGTTGGATGATTTAAAAGAATAGTCCAGTATTCATAGGATGGAGAAAGGTTGTATCATCTTCCCAAAGACTCAAAAAGACTAGCGATATTTTTGTGGTTGTGTGGGTCCACATGATCTAGTTCATTATCACTACTTAGTGAGCAGTAATGATGACCTAGTCTCTTGGATTACTTGGATGAGGCACTGTTGTCTTGAGCTCTAAAACTGAACCTGAGGACCCTTGGTGGTTCTTCACCCTGACTTGTCTCTGAGAGCTGATGAGAAGCTTTAGGCTATTCTGTGAGGTGAGATTCTGCTCCCTGGAGGTGCTCATCGAGTTAAATGGAGGTGATGTGGAGGTGTTGGGGTAACAGATACCTCTGGCTCCCTGGGTCCTGGGAGAGTTTGTATTCGCTTGGCATCCCAGACTAAGTTATGCAACACCTCAGAGCAGAAACGATGTAGATAGGCAAATGTCAAGTCTGCCTCCGACTCCTGCTCTTCCTCCGCCATCCTTCAGCGTGTCCTCCCTTTTGTGATTTTGATGACTAACCTTCTGGTGAGTGACAGGATCAGGGATGGTGGGAGGAACAGTCCTGCCCGATAGATGAGATGCTGATGTTGTGTGAACTCTTTGGCATTGGGGACCCAGGGCCCCTGCCCATAAGTACTCCGAATGGGCTCAAGAGAAGCCTGGTGGCTTCCCCATTGTCAGCTTCTGGAGATAAGAATCATGGCAGGAGTATAGGAATCCTTATTGTCAACTAGAGGATTCTTAGGCAAAAAAGGCTGTTAATAGAAAGTGGCCTTTTGTGTGTATGGTGTGGAGCATATATGTACATGTTTGTGTGTACACATATCTCTGCTGCTGTACGTGTGTATCTGTGCACATGGATACTGGAAGTTGTCATTGAGTATCTTCCTCAGTTGTTCTTCATCTGTGGTGGTGGTGGTGGTGGTGGTGGTGGTGTGTGTGTGTGTGTGTGTGTGTGTCTGTTGTGCGTATGCATTCATGTCTGCATGTGTATGGGCATATGTGTGTGCATGTCTGTATGTGGGGGCCTGAAGTTGATGTTAGGTATCTTCTTTGATTTCTCGCCACTTTATTTATTGAGGCATGGTCTCTCAGCTCAGGGATTGGCTGGTCTAACTAGCTAACTTGCCTTAAGAACCATCTATCATGGCCTCCCAAGTATGTGATTACAGGTGGTACTATGCCTGCCTAGCTTTTACATAAATTCTGGATATTCCAACTCCAGTCTTCATGATGACATACCAAGTACTCTACTTACTGACCCATCTCCAGCCCTCCATCTTATTTTTTATTGAGACAGGGTCTCTCTCTAAACCCAGAGCTCCCTGATTGATTAGGCTAGCTGGTGAGCATGATCTAGGGATTTTCCTGTCTCTGCCTCTCTAGTCCTGGGATTACAGGCACATATCATCATACCATCTATTTTTCATGGGTGATGGGTATCCAAAAATCAGATCCCAATGCTTGTGTAGCAAGCAATTTAATGGCTGAGACATCTTCCCAGCCCCAACTGTGTACTAAAATGAATTCGAATAGCAGTTCATGAAAAGGGGAGAATCACTCACTGGATTCCAGTGCCTTGTTTCTACAGGTAGGCCTCCCTGTTCCATTTCAGCTTTACCTTGAGACCCTCTTCAACTCAGGAGTGACCAGAAACAATGAACCAAAGCAAGGGACTTAGATCTGAACTCCCAAGTCCATGCTTTATATTGCAAAGTAAAACCTAGAAAGATTCCCCAGTCCATTTCCTACTTACGTCTTTGTTTGCTTAAACTAAGTGTGTGTGGGGGGGGTTAATGAACATGTGTTTGTAGTTCATGGATGCAAATGTTGATCTAGTAGCATGAAACAATTAAAAAGTACAGTAATGAAAGAATTTTCTTAATTTGTTTAAGCAGACGAGATATTTACTTAGAGACCTTTAAGTCCCTTGTAAGTGTCAAGGCACAAAATTGTAATCCAAAGCATGAAGACATATTCTATAAATGAGAGCAAATTTGGGGTGTGTGTGTGTGTGTGTGTGTGTGTATAGCGTGGACATAGACACATGTGTATGGGGGGGTGCACATGCCCATGTGGACATTTTTTCAGAAACCAGAAGTCGGTCAGCCTCAGATGTTGTTCTATTGGTTTTTGAGATAGGTCTCTCATTGTTCTGGAGACTCCCAAATAAGCTAGGCTGGCTTGGCTGTAAGCCTGAGGGACCCCCCCCCCACAACATCCCTCCACCTTCTCAGCACTGGGATTACAAGCATGTGGCATCACACCTGCTTTTTAACATAGGTTCTGGGGATCAAATTTAGGTTCTTGTGCCAGAAGGGAAAGTACCTGGAGACTTGAGCTACCCCCCAAATCCTCAGATTTGCCTGAGAACATGGGAGCATGACAGGAAAGCCCCCAGTTTCTCTGTTCTCTAGATCTCATGATGGTATATATCACGACATAGCTTCAAATATGGGGGTCTCAGTGTTTGAAGACATAGGTTCTAAACACAACTTCAAGTGCTCAGCAGGGCTGTTGTCCCATCTGCAAAATCCCATTCATCATGGCGCCTCAGGTCAACTCACCTGGTGTGCATTAGGCTCCTGGGATGGGGCAATCAGCTCTCAGGAGAAATTTTGTACAGAATCCCATACCCATGTTTTCTGCTCAGGAAACAAGTTCTGTGGCAAGGGTTCTATTCTGAAGTCACTCACAGGAGGTGGACATTTAGAATCTTCCGGAACTAGGGGAAGACTAGTCTCGTGATTTGAAATTCTACTCCCTGGGGTTTCTGACTGCTTTTTTCCATATTCCCCAGAGAACTATATACTCAGTTCTTGGTTTTTCCAAAGTAAAGTAATGCTTAAATAATTCAGTAAAGGTCAGTATGCAGCCATTTGTCATGTCCACAGATATCAATAAATCACTCAAACCAATTTCATTTCCTGTTTCCAACACTGGAAAGTATAAACAACCCCCTCCCCAACAGTGAAATAAAGACTCCTGAGTGATAGAAACTGTATTACAAAAGAGCGTGCCATCCAAGGCAAGTGCAGGGCAGGCCAAGCAGGCCTTCTGGATTAAACAGCGTCACTCTTCTGTCAGATGGCTCTTTTATTTACTTAGGTTTTCCCTGTTGGATTCTTAGCAAACTGGAAATACCTCTGTTTAAGTTTGAGATAAAATGTTGTGGGTGGCTTTTAAACTTTTCGAAAACATCCATTTGCGGAATACTTTTATTGTCTTGGGCCCTGTGGTAGAAACTGGGCCTTCAGGGATGCGTGTGGGCTTCCACACCTGTGTACTCCACCTGCGTGGGAACTGGGGGAGTCAAGGATCGCTGAGCTCAGATTAGCAATGTATCTGGAGTCCCGATCTCACCTGTAAATGTCGCACGTCTTTCTGTCTCTGTCTCTTCGATATTTCCCAATACAGTTCCTGTTTTTGCTTCAAGCTCAGCCTGTCCAAGTTACAAATTCCTTATCCCCTACCCAGACTGGCTTTTCCAGCTGTGCTTTGTCTCAACTGGTAGAGATGCCAATTGTGCAGTGCCTGGAGCCAGAGACCTGGGAGTCCTTTCATTGAAAAGGGTCACCCTATGTCCCAAGACCTGCACTTCTCTTTGACCTTCAATTCCCATTGCTTCTCTGAAGTATATCAGAAGGCTGCAATTTTACTCCAAAGCCATTGCAACCCTTAGCTTTCATTTGGACTGTTGAAGTAGGTCCCTGAACTGACACCTTCCCCTCTTCTTCAGTCCATTCTTTATTTTCTGACCTGAGTAGAGCCTTCTGGGTCGGCTCCCAGCTCCAAGGTGGTGACAGAGAAAGAGGCATAGGGCAGTCAGCCAGTGGCAGGTGAAGGCTTGTGTGACACCATCCCCACTCCCTTCCTACCTGATCCTCTGCAAACAGATCTGAAGGCACCACCCCCTGTGTACACATCTCTGATTGGTCCCTTTATTCTCCAGAAAGATTAGACTTCTAAACCTTGTCCCCAATACAGCACCAGCCATGGACTGATGGTTGCAGTATGTGGTCATCTATCGTGTCTACAGAAATCAAGAAATCACTCCAACCAACGTTTCCTACATTGAAAAGTGTGAACAGTGTTGTCTTTAACATCCTTGCAACCCTTAAACATACTTTCTAGTTGTGACATCTAAGGACTTACCCATCCCCTCGAGGCATTAGACTCTTGAAGTCTTGGGGACTTTGCAGTGGTTTCCTGAAATGATCGTCTATAGCTGAAAAACTCCTTCCTGCTTCGTAACCCCGGACAGGTACCTGCTTGGTGTGACCGTCCCCAGACCCCCTATTCCTTTCCGGCTCTCAGGCTATGTAGTTCTTACCACTTACCATGATGAATGTTTACTACTTGTCTGTCATCTCAGGTAGGAGATCCTCCTGGAAGCCTCAGAGCCTTTCATGTGCGTCTTTGAATTCTTAGAACCCACGGAAGCAATGGGGTGCTCAGAACCATTTCTATGGTTAAAGAATATTGTACCAAAGACAATGCTTTGAGATAGATGTTGTGTAAACTCAGACAACTCAGATAGTTGTGATGTATGGAAACTAGTTCAGGGGCTAGCACACTCAAGAATGATAGACATTGTTGAGTCAAGCCCTTAGATAAAACATGAAGCACAGTGTCTTTGACTGGTAGGTATTGCTGTTCCGGATGTTGAACTGTCTCACTGAAGACATGCACAGGGGGCTCAGCTTCTCCAGGGAACTTTCAGGAAGTGCATATTTCATGCTGGTCCAAGGAACTAGAGAATCGATTTTTAAAACTCTGTGTGTGTGTGTGTGTGTGTGTGTGTGTGTGTGTGTGTGTGTGCGCGCGCGCGCGCGCGCGCACGCGTGCAGGTGGGCATATGTGTGTGTGTGAGAGTGGGTACACCTGTGTCTCAAGTAGAGGACAGAAGATACCCTTGGGTGTCAGTCCTCACCTTCTACCTTGTTTGAGACAGTTTCTTATTGATTACTGCTGCCTATGCCAGGCTAGCTGGCCCGGGGCCCCCCAGAGATTCTCCAGTCTCTTCCTCCTTTCTTACCATTGGGGTCCTGGGATTATAAATGTGGGGTATTGTGTTCACCTTTACCCTGGGGATCCAGAATGAGGTCCTCTTGCTTATGCAGCAAACACTTTACTCACCAAGCCATCTCTACAGGCCGAGTGTCACTCGTATCTCCAATCTGCTCTCTGACAATATAATTTTACCACCTATAACTTATGAACAATATTTTGGGCATTTCTAGGGATCAGAACTCCATTGAACTTTAGAATGTGTGTGGACTCTACTGCATGTGTCTAGCGGCACAGGACACACAAATGCTGGTTTCTTGGGATTGCCGGCCGTCTCCAGCAATGGAAGAAGGGAGTGTTACTGTGGTAGCAAGAGGCAGATCCACATTCATTTGACCACAGAACCCGTTTTTCTGGAGCTGGCTGTACCATAGAACCATCATTTGGGAAATACTCAGTGAAGCAGTTTTATTTCACAGAGAACATTTGAAGTTTGGACCCATTGAGGTTGGAAAACTAGATAGGGACAGAAGTGACATTCGAACCCAGGTACTCTAGCTTCTGGGTCAGGGACACTCTTAAGAGCCATATAGCTTCTAGAGGAGAGTGAGAAGGCAGAGAGAAGCCATTATCCCTCCACGATCCCTGTGTGTGTGTGTGTGTGTGTGTGTGTGTGTGTGTCTCAGTCAAAGCTTCTATAGTGTAACTCCTGTCTATTGGCTTCAAAAGAATCATTCAATAGAGGAGACAGTCTCGGGGGTGAGTCACTGAAGAGGGGGGCATAGAGAGGAGGCCATCAAGGCAGATAATGCTGCTGCCAGCTGTCAGAGCCGTTGCCTGTGTGGCCTGTAGCGCTTCCTCAGCTATGGGCTATCCTTGCGTGGGCTGTCAGAAGTTGCTTCCCTCTCTCCCTCTTCTCTGGCAAGGAGTTCTTAGAAACGGGAGTTACTGAGAAACAGCAAGTGAACAGCCCAGCCTCTCGTCAGAGCCTGCAGCTGCGGCACAGGACTGAAGTGGCTTTTGGCAAAAGCTGCTCTGGTAGTCTACTGGGCTTCCTGAGGGATGGGATGGGATAGAATGGGATGGGTGCCACTGGAGAGACACTGTCAGAGTAACTGGAGTCCTGATTCCCAGAGGCACATGGTCAGGATGAGGTTGAAAATGGACAAAAGTGAGACCCCCACCCCCACCCCCTGCCTGCTCATGTTGGTTACAGAGCCATGAAACTTGGAGTGGAAAGCAACCAGACTCACCCTTTATGTGAGATAAAGCAGGTGGCCGTATCCCCATCTGACTGTGGAGCAGAGAGGCTGTGACTCACTAGGGCCTGTAAGGAAGGACCCAGGTCTGCTTTGTCCTCACAACCACATGGCGGGGCGTCAGAGAAAGTGGGGCGCCAGGTAACCTGGGGGAGTCAGTGAAGCTCATTTGCTTCATGGTCCTATCCTGTCTGTTTCTTTTACATGCTTGACTTGGCTGAGATTGACCACCTGAATCAGGACAAAAGGCTTCAGTGGTGATACATGCTGCAAAGCTTGGGAACTATGGACTCTCCTCCTAGGACAGGCCTCCTAGTTGAAGGCAGGGAATGCACTCTGGCTGCTGGATGATCATGATTTTGGGATGCATGGATAAATCTTTTCTATTCCTGGAGTGTGAGCTGGGTCAGAGGACACACACTTCATTTCAACTTCGGCCACTTACTTAAACATGTCCCCCACATAAGCACGTACTTTGTCAAACCAAGATCTCTCCATCACTGTGACAAAACAGTTAAGAGATTTACTAGAGCAAAGGTTTATTTGAGTTCACAGTTTCAGAGGTCTTAGTCTATGGTCCCTGGACCCCAATGCCATGGGTCTGTGATGAGTCAGAACAAGATAGGGCGTGTGTGGCAGACAAAAGATGCTCACCCCATGGCAGCCAGACAGGAGAACTTGTGCCAAAAGCCAATAGTCCCCAAGGGGTTGCTGAGATGGACCAAGTTCTTTCAGCTGGATCCGAGATTCTATCATCTCTCCATAGCCCATCAAGTTATGAACCCATCAGTGAACTGATCCACTAATGAGTTCAAAGCCTGTATGATCCAAACATTTCTCAACACCACCAATTATTGTGACTGTGTCCAAGCCCTCAACACATGAGCCCCTGGAGACATTTCAAATCCTAACTAGAATGAGTATTGTAATGAGCACTTAGCTTGCATGGACCCTGTTACCCACTCAAAAGATGCTGGCAGTTAAAAATTGTCACTCACATTTTGTAGAAGCAACCTGGTGGCTCTTTTAGCCTACAGTCTCACAAGAGAGTGGCTATTTAAAACTCACTTCAGTCTCTTTGGTCACCTTTGTTCACCACCCTACCCCCAGCAGAGCAAATGCCCATCCACTCTTAGCATGATCTTGGTTATCCTGTTGATCTCAGAGAAAGGGGAAAAGAAATACCTGGAGTTCAAGAGTTATGCAGCATCTCGGTGTAATGTCCTGACCTCTGTTCATGGCTGTCACATCACTCCCCTTCTTCCCTTAAAGCAGGGCAAGGAAGATGGGAGGAGGGAAGGTTGTCACTTGCTTTTGTACGCTAGTGATAAGGGGTCAGTGGTGGTAATCTGGTGTCACGGGTGGGTTCCAAGACCTACCGGAGGCACACTGGTCCCTCAGCTACTTATATACCCCTTGAGCGGATTCATTCATTTCTCCAGCTTCAGTTTCTCTGTCTATACTGTGGGACTGATAGATACCCTGGAGGTTGGTGTAAGATTTAAATAAATTAATACAAACTATAGACTGCTTTTGGCTCTTGGTGTGTGTCAGTGAATATTACCCATTAATAGCAGTTGAGGCTATCCGTATTCTTTTTATTTGGGGACAGCTGTTGTTCTTGTATAGAGACACGAGCTTACTGTGTTGTCCAGCCTGGTCTTGAACTTGATATCTTCCTGCCTCAGCCTTCGGTGCTCTGGGGTTAAAGGTATATGCGATGTAGGTTTTTTTTTCTTTTTTGTTTCTTCCCTCACATGCTTCTCCAGGGACTTGGGATTTGGTTAGGTAGGCAAGCGTCTGCTGTGTAAACCTGAGGACTGGTGTTTGGATCTCCAGAACTCACATAAATGCGAGAAGAGCATGACAGCCTGCCTACAACCCGAGTGTGTGCAAGACAAGACAGGAGATCCTTGGGGCACATGCGTGTACAGGGCGGGGGATACTTTGTTTTAGGGATCTTGTACTTGGAGTTTGGGAAAGTCTGTGGACTGAGCAGTGCAGGCCAGATGGGCAGATGTTTCCAGCTGGTTGGTTGGTTTCTCTATTTCTCTCCCCTTCCTTGCTTCTTCCCTTCCTTCCATATTGGAGCACACTATGTCACCCAGCGTGGCCTCAAGCTCGTGGTCCTCTTTCTTCAGCCTTCCAAGTACAGGAATTATAAGTGTGTGCCACATACCTAGCTCTAGTGAACTTTAAACTAAGCAAATTTTTCTACCCACACGTCTCATTAGTGAGGATGATCTCTGCTGGCCATGTGAGAACCTTCTAACAAACCACCACAAGCCTTCCTGTGAAGGATAGATGTTCTGGAAAGGTGTTGTGGGCTTTGTAAGGAGAGGAAAGCAGGAGCCCTTGTGGGCCACTGAGTGAGGAGGTAGTTCCCCAGAAATCTCTCACTGCACTATTCACATTTGCTCAGCATCTCTGCATTCCTACATTCCTGTATCCCTGAATCCCTGTATCCTTGCATTCCTGCATCCCTGTATCTCTGAATTCCTGCATCCCTGCATCCCTACATCTCTGCACAGGCCCTGGCTCTACTGCAGACAGAAGCCTCAGCTCTCCAGCAGGTACCTGACACTCTGGAGTTGCCCTAAGGATCTAAAGGCAAGAAACAGCTTTGAAGATTGTTCAAAGGTGTCATGGGGCTTGCCTACCCAGACACAAAGAGAACCTTACCTCTAAAACAAAGGAAAACTCAAGCCCAGAACTCATTTTTTTTTAAAAACATAGTTTTAGAAAAGTGAGCTTGACTAGCAAAAAATGAAGAAGGTTCACCAAAAGAAATATAGAGGAGTAAATGGAACTGATGACAGAATTTGGTGGTTTCAAGTATTTTGCTGTTTTTTGTAGAGAGATTTAATTCTCTCAGTTTTTTAGTGCTTTACTCTCCATGATGGATTGGTGTTTGTCATCCAGGCAGTGGTTGGAAGGAACCACAAGTTATGTGTTCCGTATAAATCCAGCCTCGTGGAACTGAAAAATGGCCACTGTAAAGAAACTGTGCTACAAATCAGAAAGATTCTGCTTCCTTCTCCCCTTTCCTGGTGCTGGGGGTTGAGCCCAGGGCCTCCTAAATGCTACCTATCTGCTCTATCACTGAGTGGTACTCTCGCCCCTAGCAAGAAAAAGAACGAAATTAAATTGGAATTAGAAACTATTTAGTTTATTCAATAGATGTAATAAATATAATAACATATAGAAACTATAGGATAGGCAATATGACTCAGTTGGGAAAAGGCACTTGATGCCAAGCCTAATGACCTGATTTCAATCCCCAGGACCCACTTGGTAGAATGAGAAAACAGACTCTGGGAAGTTGTTCTCTGATGTCCCTACATACTGTGGCATGCATGTGCCGGCCCACCACACACATACATACACACACACACACACACACACACACACACTTAAAATATATGTATGCAAATGTAATATCTATGTATACACAGATTTGTGAGCTGCAGAATGCACATTTACAAAATCTTCTCTTCTTTCTTCCTCAAACACATGTTGCCTCCAGTTCTTGGGTGCATGGCTTTGTGGGCCAGTGGTTAAGTGCATTGGCTCTATGGGGTCCTGCCAGTGTATACAGATTTGGGTAAGTGATTTCACCTCAGAGTGTCAGATGTCTCATGGACGAAATCCCAGGGTGAAAGGAGGAAATGGAACACACTGTGTGAAGCACTTGGGTCTGTGCCTGGCTGCTAGCAATGCCAGCAGCAGCTGTTCGCCATTGTTATTCTCCTTGTTGCTGCTATAATTCCAAGTCCTGGCTCACTGGGTCCTCATCCACCAGCAAGGAGTTCATCATCTGTGGTGCAGGCAAGGACAGATGTGTAGCAGTGATGGGTGCATGCCAGATCAGGAGCCCCAGGAAGTTTTCTGAGTTAGAGTGTCAAGTGTCCAGGCTGGTCCCTGTCCCTACAACTGAAGATAACCTTGAGTTACTGATCCCCTGCGTCTGCTGTGACTGCCAGGCTTCAGGTATGCACACCATGCCCAGTTTATGAGGTGCTGGGAATTGAATCCAGGGCCTTGTATGTTCTTGGCAAGCACTCTTCCAGCTGAGCTATATTACCAGTCCTGGCTGTGTATTTATTTTAATAATTAAAAATACTTTCCCTCTCTAATGGATTCTCTGACAGTGTCATATATGTGTGTGTGTGTGTGTGTGTGTGTGTGTGTGTATACAGATAGATAGATGTAGATATATAGAGTATATTTTGATCATTTTCATCTCCTCTTTTCTTCTCCCTTTCCCTCTCCCCAAGAATCCCTTCTTCACTAGTCTCCATCAACTGTCTTGTCTGTTTTGTGTGACACATTGAGTTTAGCTAAGGTTGCCATGAATATGGATAGAGGGTTATTTACTGGAGCCTGTACAACTTCTCAGTAGCTACATCACTGAAGAAAATGTCTCCCCATCCCCTAGCAGCCATTAACTGTCAATAGCTCCCCGGGGAGGGGCAGAGCTTCATGAGTCCCTTCCCTCGTTGGTGAGGGGATGTTGATGGGCCCTGTTTTGTGCAGATCGCATTCAGCAGCTGCTGTGAGATGGTGAGACAACCACTGTGTAGTATCTGGAAGACAGCTTCCGGTAGCGCCCCTTCCTGCCCTCTGGCTCTTCCATCGCTCAGTCCCTTCTTCTGTGGTGTTTACCTAACCTGTAGATGTCTGTTTACCCAGGAGAGGATGGTAGGTGACACTGATGTTTCAGGCATGATGGTGGAAGGGTGACTCATAGAACCTGAGAAAATGTGCTATAAACAGAAGAGAAGTTGCCAGACAGTTCTCCACCCTAGGCACAAGAGCAAGAGCTCAAGAGGAGGGGCAGTGTTCAACTCTCAAACACTATGGAGAGTTTGAGACAAATAATGTCTAGAAAGTTCCCATTGGACTTGATTGACAAGGAAGTCATTTATGCTTTCATTATTATGGCAGTTTTGGACAAATGATGACGGTCGTCCACCAACTTCAACAACTGGCTCTTGGCGAAGCTAGGATGAGGAGGAAGCCCCGATCTGTACCATTTACTCATATCTTAGGTACTTTTCTGTGGCTGTGATAAAATACCCTGACAAAAGCATCTTAAGGGGAAAAGGGTTTATTTGGCTCACGGTTCCAGAGGGACACAGTCCATCATGGGAGGGGAAGACATGCCAGCAGGCAGGAAAGGTGGACTAGTCATAGTGCATCTTGACTTGGAACACAGAGAGTGCACAGGAAGTGCATCGGCCCCCAGTGGCCCACTTCTTCTTCCAGGGAAGCTTTACTCGCTAAAGATTCCAAAACCTTCAACATCTAGCTGGATATTTACCAAGAGTTCAAATACGTGTGCCTATGGAAGATATTTCATGTTTGAAAAACAAAGACCCTTTTTTTCTATTTGGAAATGTCCCTCACATGATTGATTTAAAATCACCATAGTGTCAACAGTTTGGATCTGGAATTTCCCCCGAAGACCCATGTGTTAAAAACTTTGTCCCCAGCTTGGTGCCATTGAGAAGTGGGGCCTAGAAGGGGGTAGGTTACTAGATGCAATGCCCTTGAAGGATGTGATGGGACTCTGCCTCTTTCTCACTTTTTCTATCTTAATTATTTCCCACCATGATGTTCTGACTCTCCACAGACCCCAAGTGAAGAGCCATTGGTCATTGAGACCTCCAAAACTGTGAGCCCCAAATAAACCTTTTCTCTTAAGAAGCTGATCATCCAAGGGATTTATTACAGTAACAGAAAATGACAAAGGCCTCACTTTGGGTTGAGATGTTCACACTCTCTCCCCTTGGAAAGCTGTTTTAATCAACTCCAGAATAGGACTGCAGAGTGGCCAGGTGAAGAAGAGGAGATGGTAGATAACCTGGCACTTCATTTCATACCACATGGAGCTATATTCTCCTCAAGACAATGCTTTCAGCTGAATCTCAGTGCTGACATTTGTGCCCACCTCCTGCTCTAGATAAACCCTTGATTCCAGGGGGTTCTCTCCTACGTCTCGACAGCAAATGCCTCTTCTGCAATCTTTGCGTCAACTATGGCTGTTGTATCTGATGCTGTGGATTAGCATAATAGTGACAATGACAATATAAAGTGAGATATAAGAAAGGAGGGGCTTGAGTAAAAAAGAGCTGATGCACCTGCTTCTACCCCATTTCATGGCAGAGTTGTTCTGACAGCTGACATTAGAGTCAGGTCCCCACGGCAGGGGCAGTCAGGACAGTGGAAGGTGACTCAGCCTTGTATCTCTTGGTCACCTCGATGGATAATGTGACTTGGTGCCCAGAAAGCAACCTTTGGTTTTAATCTGGTTTCTTCAGGAGATCTACTTGAATAAAAAGGTGCTATCTCTATGTCAGAAAAAGCAAAATGTCCTGCATTTCTTCTACTCTCACACTATGACACTCCACACAGACGGCTTCTGTGACCTCAGAGTGTTTCTCCCCATCAGTAAGTGAGCAAGCAGGGCAAGCCATGGAACCCAGCTGAGCAGCCTCAACCCAACCCAGTTATGACGTTGGTCTTCCTGCAGACAAAGGCAGATTGCATAGATTAAGGGCTCTATCCCCCAGGACTCCTCACTCCACCTTTAGGTGCCAGTTACAAGCCCCAGGATACTTGACCTGTGCTTTCCAGACAACCCCAGTCACAGAATAGAATGCCATTAATTTCTGGAGTGGCTCACAGAATGCAGGGAAGCATGCCTATCACTTTGCTATAAAGGATGTTACAGAGGTCAGTGATGACTCTATGTAGGTGAAGTGTAGAAGTGGTGAGGGACCTCCAGACTCCTGGCTAAGTCTCCTCTGGGGACTTCCAAGTGTTCCGCCACCAGCTCTCAGAAACCTGTCCTTTGGTGGTTGGATATATTATTTTGTTTATTTTTTGTTTGGTGGGGACTGTGCACAGATTCATGTGTGTGTCCTATTCCTCAGCTGCAATCCACTCTTTTTCTTTTTTGAGGCAGGATCTCTCACTGGCCTGGAGCTCACCAAATTGTCTAGATTGGCTGGCCGGTGAGTCTCATGGATCTGCCTGTCTTTGCCTACCCAGCACTGGGATTACAAACAGTGCCACCATGCTATTTTTTTTAATGTGTTCTGGGAATCAAACGCAGGTCTTCATGCTTGCAAGGTAAGAGCTTTACTGGCTGAACTATCTCTCCAGCCCACCTCCTGCATTTTTATGGAGATCCCATTGCATAATCATGATTGAGGCATGGACAGCCTCAATCAATGGACAGCTCAAATGTGAGTGGCTGAAAATGATGCCATCTCATGCTAATGGGCTGGGTAGAAGAACTCAGCAAGGCTTGTCTGCTTCTGCATTCTTCTTGGCTTCTCTGTGTCATATTCCTTCCTCCAGGTTATGAGGCAGAGCCCCTCAGGAATGAAGATATATATTAGGATTTTTTTCTTTTATATAGACAGGGTCTCATGATGTAGCCACAGCTGCCCTATAATTCACTATGTAGACCAGACTGACCTTCAACTCATTGCTCTGGGGTTAAAGGTGTGCGCCATCAGGTCCAGCTTTTGAATAACTGTAGCCAGATATAGGACACGAACAACTTCAATTAGTTTGGCTCATGGTTTCAGAGGGATCAGTTCATCATGGCAGGATATAGCATCATAGCAGTCAGGAGGCAGAGAAAAACAATACAGGGACCCTGTCTCAAACAGGATGGAAGACAAGGATTGACACCTGAGTTTGTCCTCTACTCCTCACATGCATGCTATGATATGCACACCCTCCCCCACACCCTCATGCTGACATATACACAGTGATTTTAAACAAAACGTTATACCAACTGCTTCCCCGCCTGACTACAGTTGAATCCCCTCCTTTGTGCAGCCTTGATCACTGTGCAATAATGATCACTGGAGTTTCTTATGCTCCAGGTTACCTTGATAATAAGGTCTTAAGGTCATTAAGACAGGAATAAAATGGGAACTCAGTGGCAGCAGTAGTAATATAGAAAGCTCTTCCACTCATGGTCAGCCTCCTTGGCTCTTCCGGGTGCCCTTTGCCTTGGACCTCCAGGGGATGCCTCTGTGAGATGTTGTCAGGACCTTGTACTTCAAAAATCTGGGCTGGAGAAAAAAAAAGGCAACAAGGTACCTTCAAGGGCAATGGAGAGGACTTAGTGAAGGACAGAAATAGCTTCCAGAGCAGAGGAAGGGTTGCTGTAGCTGACATGCATATGTCTGTTGTCTTAGGTTAGCTTTTAACACTGTAGATTTGATGGTGACCTGGCGGTACGGGGAAATGTTCTGCACACTCAGGAAAAGGCTGCTGAGTTTCTAAAGGCTCTCTCTCTCTTTTTTTTTTTTTTTTAGCCATCTCTCTAGTCTTATTTATTTATTTATTTATTTGTTTGTTTGTTTGTTTGTTTGTTTTTATGATAGCACACAAAGTTTTAGTTGCCATTATGGCATTTTCTTTTTTAATTTTCTTTTTTTTCACTTTTCTTTATTAAGAAATTTTCTACTTACTCCACATACTATCCACAGATCCCTCCTCCTCCCACCCCCCAGCCCTCTTTCCCAAGCCACCCCGCATCCCCACATCCCCCAAATCAAGGTCTCCCATGGGGAGTCAGCAGAGCTCAGCACACTGAGCCTAGGCAGGTCCAAGCCCCTTTCCACTGCACCAAGGTTGTGCAAGGTGTCACACCACAGGCACCAGATTCCAGAAGCCTGCCCATGCACCAGGGATGGATCCCGATCCCCCTGCCTGGGTGCCCCCCAAACAGTTCGAGCCAAACAACCGTCTTCCATATCCAGAGGGCCTAGTCCAGTCCCATGGGGGCTCCACAGCCACCAGTCCACAGTTTATGGGCTTCCACTAGTGTGGCCAATCATCTCTGCACATCCTCCCATCATGATTTCGATGTCCCTCGCCTCTCTTCTGGTGGAGGAGGGAGATGTTTGCAGAGAGGAAGGGCGTCTGCCCCTGAGGGTCTAGAAGTAGCATATTTCCTCTCCTGGTACACAAGCTGGTCCTCTGCTCTGAGCACAATTGGTGTCACGTGTATTATGAAGCCCTGGAACTGTGTCATTTACCAAACACCCAGAAACATAAAAGCTCCACAGTTTGGGGGCAGCATGAAAGTCTTTAGAAACTCTTGTTGCTGGTATTGTATGAAAAACAATTTTATCTCAATTTTTTTTCACTAAGAGGGTAAGGGAGGAAGTCTTTACCAAGCCAGAGCCATGGTAAAGACTACAGGCCAGGAAGGCAGTGCTGAAAGGTGTCCATGGTCATGGGAAAAGACCCCTGTAGTCACCTGCCTTCTGGTGACCCAAGACACTACAGCTCTCAGGGCAGCAGAGATAGGCACAGATTAGAACCCCCAGGAAGGACATGCTAGGCCATGATAACATGGAAGTGCCTCTCCTGCCCTGAATCCACAGAAGAGTGTTTGTGGCGGGTCTAGTGGCCAACCTGCAGCAGACCAGACAGGCCAGGATCAACACCCTGAGCGGGCCTGATGGACAAACAGAGGGATATGTTCACCTAGCTTCTCTTTGGGATGCTTTTGGTGTTCCTGAAAGAAAAATTGGGGTCAATTAAACCGAATCCACGTAAACTGGCTAATTCTAAATATTATTTTTTTCTCTTACCATAACCCCTTCTCAAATCAGACTATTTTTGGCACATGGGGCCTATCAGAGACCCAGTTTTGAACACCATCTTGGGGATATGAGTAGGAGGAATGGCCACTCTCTGTCTCTAGACCTGACTACCTGATGCGGAGACAGCTGCCCCCGTGTCTTCATCAGTGGCAGGTCTGAAAGGGTAGGTGAGGCAGAAGACTGGATATCCATTTCCCCCACAGTTTAATGATAACGCATCCCACTGGGCACTGAGTTAAGGCTTATCTCTAATAACCTTCAAGGCCCCAGGAAACTTTTATAAAAGTAAGCAAAACCACCGACAACTTTTGGGAATTCATATCCAGAATTTCCACCTTCTAAACTGGCATCTAATGGTGATGCATAGCTCCTGAAAATGGGCAGCTGGTGCCCAGGGCAGCAACCCTGCCATAGTAATGTCACAGCCATCCCCATCACCTCAGACTATGAAAAGTCATTTAAAAAATAAGGCAATGTTACTGAAAACCCTGATTACATTCTCGTCACAGAACTATGTGAGATGAATTTGAAAACTACATGACTTTTTTGTTTTGAAACCCAGGGCCCATTTCTGCACTTTTATTGTGTAGTTGGGGCTAAGAGAACATTTTCTCTTGTTAAAATTTGTCACTTAGCTTTGTTAGCAATTACTCTCCTGTATCAACTGGTCGTGTCTTGATTATTTTACAAAAAGAATAAAAGGGAAATAAAGCGCAAGAGTGTTAGAAGTGTGGTGAGATTGAAGGGCACTTTATTTGCCCCGAACAGAGGCTGATGGTATAACTTTTATTAATGTTATCTTTAGGTTATTTCTATTTGGGGCTGGAATATGTGATCCTGCTTGCAATGGACTCATTTTTCAAAATCACATGAAAGGGTCCTGGACCGCCTAGTGAATCCTTTTCCAGTGGAAACAAGATGAGAGGTCACTGTCTTAAAATTCTGTTGGGTGACCAGGTCTTTGACTTCCCAGTGAAGGCCGTGTTTGAGACGGATTTCAAGGGCAAGGATTGGTGGCCCTGCTGCAGGATTAAGGGGTTGCTTAGGAATGGAGGAGGAGTGTCATGTAGGAAGCCAAATGGCCCAAAAGGGTGATTGTGTTATACAAAAAGTTTGTGTAATAGAGCATGGGAGAGGAGGCACACAGTAGGGCCTTGCAGTGGAAGTCTCCTGAGCTCTCTTCAAAAATGAAGACTCGCTTCTGGAGTGCCTGGTAATCACTCATAGCTTTAAGCAAAAGAATTGCTTTTGCCTCTTGATTGAGGTCTCATTTCAGTCAAAATCTAGAAGCAGGAGTAATTAATTCCATCAAAGACACTTTCTAATTGGAATAATTTAAGTTCTGTGCCCCTCTTTGGAACTAGAGTTAAGTGAAGGAGTCTGAGTGTGCACGAGTGTGGGGGAGTGTATGTGTTTGCATATGTAGGTGTCTTTGTGTGTTTGTATGTGAGTGCATGTGCATGTGCATGTAAGACATAGTTCAAGATTGACAAGGAAATAAGAATCAATTGTTGATGTAAAACAGAGGTCTTACTTCGAACAGACTAAAGAAAATGATTTATTCTAGTGCCAAATAGGAGGGGTCGTGATCCCAGGATGTGAATTCATGTTGTCCCAAAGGCCATGTTGCAATGTGGTAACAGCTGGGAAGCTTTCATAGTAACAGGACAAAGGGAAGGCATAAGTCAAGGCACTTTCCGAGTGGGAACATTGGTGGAAACATTGGTGGTGGGTCACAGTGAAGTGGAAAGCTCTCTGTTCTAGGTTTCAGATGCTGTCGGATGGCATTCTTAGCCTTTGGGATGGTGGGAGCTAGTGGCTCACTAAACAAACACTCCCAAAAGATTTCATATAATAGTTTCAGGGACGCTGGGTCAGCCAGGCAGGGTTACTAATGGGGCTGAAGATAGCCCCAGATAATTTGGCTGTGGTTCTGCAACATTCCAATTTTCCGTAATCATAAAATTCTAATCAGCCAATCAGGTTTCTTCCCCCCAGCAACTTCTACTCCCCAGATGAAGTTAAGTGTTTCTTCTAGGGCACTTAGTATGGGCAAATGTACACTTATTATGTAATGTTTCAATATTTGAAAAATATTTATTTGGTTTTATATGTATGATTGTTTTGCCTGTGTGTATGTATGTGCACCACATACATGCCTGGTACCTACACAGGTCAGAAGAGGGTGTCAGAACCCCTGGAACTGTAGGTATGGTTGATTTTGAGCTATCATATGGGTGCTGAGAACCAAACTCAGGTTCTTTGTGAGAGTAGCAAGTGTTCTTAACCACTGAGCCATCTCTCCAATCTCTGTTTCAATATTTATTGAAAAACAAAACTTGAATTATTTTGGTTAATAACCATAGTAGCTAATATTTGCCATTCTTATAGTGTTGCCATAGTTTTAAACCCTTTTTGTGAATTAGCTTATTTAATCCTCCAGTACAGCCTCTTAAGAAACTGCTATTTTTACCCAGTTTTCACAGAAAAAAATTCCTAAGAATGAGGATTCAGTAGCTAGAGTAGGGG
>CABHPH010131821.1:0-27112 GCA_902168325.1 Peromyscus nudipes | reverse complement strand
TACGTTGTGCTCTGACTTGCACATGTGCCTCACGCACGCACACGCATGCATTCACCAATACACATATATAAATTTGATTTTCAAATTTAAGAGAGAGCTGGGGAGATGGTTCCATGGTAAAGAGTTCTTGCTGCTCTAGCAGGACCAGCATTGCTTTCCCAGGACCTATGTTGTGTATGGCAACGGACTGCAACTCCAATTCCGGAAGTTTTGTCGCCCTCTTCTGGCCTCCACAGACATTGCATGCACGTGATGTATAAACATACTTGCAGACCAAACACAAACATAAAAATAAATAAATCTTATTTTAAAAGATCTAAGCTGATTTTAAAACTCATATCTTTCTTCCATCAGAATTAATGGTGTGTTTAAATTACATCCTGGTAATGTGATGTGAGTCCTCTAAATGTTGGGGTAAGAGCATTTTTTTTTTCTCTGAGAACATTTATAGTCATGATGCATCCATAAAAGAGATCAAGCATTACATCTGTCTTTAACACAGCTTTAAAATGTGCCTGCTATTCGGTGCATTTCTAAGTCCTAATACTAGTCTATAATGTAATACAGTATGTGTTATCTAAGCCCAGTTATTCTAAAGCTAGTTCCTGTTAGGGATCTAGGATGGAGTCTGAGGGTAAACTAACTAAGTTATTATATGACAATGACCAAAGCTTTATGATTGTTCAACTGTAGTCCTTACACTTACAATTTGTTTTATTTAAAAAAAAACTACAAGCCGGGCGTTGGTGGCGCACGCCTTTAATCCCAGCACTCGGGAGGCAGAGCCAGGAGGATCTCTGTGAGTTCGAGGCCAGCCTGAGCTACCAAGTGAGCTCCAGGAAAGGCGCAAAGCTACACAGAGAAACCCTGTCTCGAAAAACCAAAAAAAAAAAAAAAAACTACACTTGGGGACAAATTTGATTTTAAAAACTAGTCCTCAATGATGTGCTTTTAAAGTGCTACATACTTCAAACTGTCTGAGCTCACGAGACTGTGTCCTCAATACCTAAAGTATCCACACAAAACAGATGCTTAAAGAGAAGGGTTGATTTTTTTTAATTCTGTACTGCATCATTTGTTTATGTATTGTAAGTGACACGGGGCCACAGCACATGTGTAGAGACCAGAGAAATTGGGTTCTCTCCTTCATCACGGGAGATTGCATTTTTAAGAGACCACCAAGATTTTCAGGGAGAAGGGCCATGCAAGGTCTCAGAGGCAGTCTGAGTTCTGTTCTGGTCAGGGCAGTTCTGGCCGAGATCTGAGTGGGAGTTGGGAATGGCCACAAACAAGCTACTCTGTGGTTCTGTCAGAGAGTATGTTAGCTTCCTAGGGTGACATAGCAAATTGTCACAACCTAGGTGATTTAAACCAGCATGTTTGTATTTGTTCTCTCATAGTTTGGGAACTGAAGCATGAAATCGAGGTCCCTCACCCACCCCTCAGCACTCTGGGAGGTAATACAGGCTCTGGATCACACTTGAGGTGTCAGGCTTGGCAACAAGGCCTTTACGCACTGAGCCATCCTACTAGACCAAGGAGTATCTTATCCACAACTCTAAATCTGTCAAAGCAGATCCTCTTATTAAATCTTCGTTGTCTTCTCTAGGCAATCCAAAATATCCCCCTCCCCCGTGAGTCATAAGTGGTTTTCCAACCACATGGATTCTTTGGGGTCAGCTATAGGGAAGTGAAGAAGAGTAATTTATATTATAGACTAGAACTTTAGGGAGATGATGTCTGAGGGGGAATTTTATTTTCTTTCCAACGATGAGTTTAAGCTCTTCTCTGATATCTAGGATATGACACCTGTATCTACAAATTGGACCTTGGAATTGCCAATTAATAGGCATGCATAAGATAACCTTTTCTCCCAATCATGTAGAAGTGAAGAAAGGAAGGAAGAGAGGCGGGTGACTATAATCAACTACTTGAAGATGCATCAGGCAAGTTCCAGGCCTTTCTGACTGCACCAAGAGTACTTGATAGTGACCCCTTCGTTTTAAAATTTGATTGTAAGAGAAGTGTTCATGGAAATGTTAGAAAACACATTATTTTCTCAATACTTCAAAGAAGTCTCTATACTTTATTCAATTTCCAAAGTGTATTTTTGTTTTTGTTTTTTTAACAGATTTTAAGACTTTCTGTTTACTAGTGATGTTAAGTCTTTGGAATAGGTATTTTCATATTCTGTGCATTTGAGGACCCTTGTGTGAGTCAGTGTGGTGATATTTTGTTTGTACTCTAACAAATAAAGCTTGCCTGGAGATCAGAGTGTGGAGCTAGCCACTAGAGGCCAGGCAATGGTGGCACACACCTTTAAACCCAGCACTTGGTATCGCATGCCTTGGATCCCAGGATTTGAGAGATACACACCTCTAAGCCCAGCACTTGAAAGGAAGAAACAGGAAGTGTTATGGTTGGGAGGAGAGAGGAAGTGATAAGGCAGGGTGGAGACAGGAGCTCAGCTTTTTCAGCTGAGGAGTTGGCTAGGTAAGAGTGTGGCTGTGGCTTGCTCCTTTGTCTCTCTGATCTTTCAGCATTTACCCTGATATCTAGCTCCAGGTTTTTAATTATTAAGACCAATTAGGATTTGCACTACAAGTCAGTTTCCTGCAACTATCCAAACACTTATTATAAAAGGTTTGGAAGGAGGAATGGTTAGTTTCGACTCATGGTTTCACAAGTCTTAGCGAATATTTTCTTGGCTCTGTGCTTTGGGCCTACAGTGGCACAGGTACCTCATGGCAGGAAAGCATGGTGGTCTGCTCACCTCAACCAGCTTGGGAACAATGAGAGACAGAGAGAGTGCCTCTGTCTCAATAAACTCTTCAATGACATGTCCCAGTGACCTAGTTTCCATTCCCTAATGGCTGCAGCCTTTCCAAATAGCACCACAGGCTGGTGAGCAAACCTTTAGTACTCATGCCTTTAGGGACATACAAGCTCTAAACCGTAATACTCCTTGACCTTCTTGGACTGGCAACCTTTCAGTCATGTCTTGGTACAGATTTTTTTTTCCCTTCTTGAATGATTCCAACTTTGTAATTCCAGAATAAGGTCATGCTTGTGACCCTGCACTTGGACAGCTGAAGCAGATCACAGAGGCCACATTCATTTGTGTGTTTCTTTTTCTCTGTGTGTTTTATTTTCCATACTTCTAAGGCCATGCTTTTAAACTCACTGGTATTTTTACTGCGCAGCACTTAACCCACTGCTAATTCTGTACATTGCGTTTCTAATCTCAGCTACTGCACTTTTCAGCTCTAGAAGCATCATCTGTGACTTTTTTTCTTTCGTATCTCAATTCTGTCTACTTAATATCCTTAGTTTCCCCTCCTTTTTCAATACCATATGGGATGGGTTACAATAACTTCTCTGATGTCTGTGTCAAACCAAATCTGCTTCTGTTGGTTTTTCTCATCAGTCTCTCTCTCTCTCTCTCTCTCTCTCTCTCTCTCTCTCTCTCTCTCTCTCTCTCTCTCTCTCTCTCTCTTTCGGAGGCAGGGTCTCTCTGTGTAGCCCTGACTGTCCTGGAACTGGCTTTATAGAACAAGCTGGCCTCAAACTCACAAAGATCCACTTGCCTCTACCTCCCAAGTGCTGATATTAAAGGTGTTGAAGGTGTGCACTACCACTCTCAGCTTCTCTTCAGAATCTTGATCAGATTTTCCAGTCTTCTTACAAGCCTGACAATTTTTATGGAAAGCCAGATTTTGTGACTTTATCTCACTGGGTAGATGAAGAGTATTTTTATTTTCAAGTATTAGTATTCTTGACCATTCATATTTTGTTATAATATCTGGCAAGAGTTTGGTGTTTTGAAGCTTTGTATTGAGTTGTGTGAGGTATGGTTAGAAAGAAGTCATATTAATCTAGGGCTTACTTTTCTCCCATTTTGAGGTAATAAATTTCTACCTCTCAGCCTCTTCCCATTCCTTCTTCTTCTCCCCCACCTCCTTCTTTTGATACAGGATCAATGTGTTCACTGTGTGACTCAGGGAGGCCTCAGACTCACCTTCATCCCCACTCAGCCTCCCAGCACAGGCGTTATAAGCATACCTTTCTCTTAAAATAAGATGTTTTCTATTTTTGCTGGAAGGAAAGTGAACTGTTTCCACTCCTGCTGCTCATTCCCTGGGTATGACTAATCAGGTGACTAATTCCCAGTCTTAAGTAGTTTTCTCACATGAAAACAAAGATTGTACTGAACTGAAGATCTGTGAAGATCTAAAGATTTCAAGTTCTTTTCCATTTAGATCCCATTGCTAGAGAACTCTGAGCTGTGCAAAGGACCAACTCCATCTAGTCAACTCTGGAAGATGACTGAACTTGGCTTGAGTTCTCCTCTCTGTACGGTGGCTTGGACATTCTCTTTAGACAGTGCTCTGAGGCCCCACTGTGGGTCTCCCTTGTTCCTTCTTTCTCACAATTAACTATCCTGAGCTGCCTGGCATGCAACATCTAAGAAACATACCAATTACCCGCTTTGATAACTTTTCCAGGCAAAAGAGTAAATGTGGTGCAGGTTACTACATTTCAAGTAGAGCAAATGTCCCATAGTCTTTTTAGATTTTTGTTTTTTATAGTTTTTGTATTTTTGTACATTTTGCAACAAAACATTTAGTAACAACTCATTGCACACAGTGCACTCAATAAATAATTCAGACTCAGTGAAATAAATCATAAAGAAGAGAAAGAATTTAGATGCATTTTCACAGGGGAAATTAATCTGGAGAATTTTGTGGATGATATAATACTGAGATAATCAGTTCTATTCTTAACTTTGTGGGAACTTCTGTGGTCTTAACTTTTTATGTCTAGATTTTTATATAAAATGGCAATTGATATTGACATTCTATTAAAATTATGTAGCATTTTCATATTAAATATGAACAAAAGTCTTAACTAGGATTACATTTAAATTCTAAGTATAGCTGGGCAGTGGTGGTACACACTTTTAATCCCAGCACTCGGGAGGCAGAGCTGGGCGGATCTCTGTGAGTTCGAGGCCAGCCTGGTCTACAAAGCAAGTTCCAGGAAAGGCACAAAGCTACACAGAGAAACCCTGCCTCGAAAAAAACAATATATATATAAATTCTAAGTATATTTTCTTTAAAGTACCTTAGCACTTACGAATATTATCTATTTATAAATTACTCATTATCAGTACAGGGCTAATTTCTAGCTGTTATCTCTACCACAGATGATAGAGTCACCATGAAGAGCTACATTGAAGTCAAGGAAAGGAATGAATACAAAAGATTTCTCAGTTCAGAGTTGGTAATCTTCTCAACTTCTTCATTAAATAGTTGAGCAACAGATCTTTATTAGTGAATACCCCCATTCTCACAAAGTATTTTATAATATTTACTTATCAAAACTATACAAATTGATATTGTTTAAAAATGAAAGTCTATCTCTGTGAGTTCGAGGCCAGCCTGGGCTACCAAGTGAGTTCCAGGAAAGGCGCAAAGCTACACAGAGAAACCCTGTCTTGAAAAAAAAAATGAAAAAATGAAAGTCTATGAACCTACTGCAGCCAATTCTTTTTTCACTCTGCTCTTGGTTTATGTATAGTTATCTGGGCAGAGGAAGATAGAATGCACTTTGATAAAAGCCTCAAAGGGAATTATGAAACAGGAAAGGATAAACCAGGGTCAGGAAGGGGAGGGCAGAGTAGAAAAGAAAAACTGAGAGGGATAAATAACACTAAATATTTTCCCAAAAAGTCATATAGAAATCTACTACTGTAGAATATTCCTAAAGTATAACTTTTCACAGACGTAAGAAATAGAAAGTAGAGTTATCCTATCAAGAGGCAACAGTGTCCTTAGTAGATACCACAGACTAACAAATAAATAGCCCACTCCTGGGAATGGGTTACATCTTCTGAAGGTGTTAGCCAGTGAATTTCCAAAGATCCCCAATCATTAGAAGCTATTGCCAACACCCCCTCTTGGTAATCTTCCAGAACTTGATAGTAAGACTGTATAGCTGACTATATGCTTGAGTCATAGAACATAGACAAATCAAGCTGGTACTGACCTGGAAACTTCATGCTTACTGCTCAGCTTTACTAGGGCTGGAAGGTGCTATGCATGCCATCGGAAGACAGAATAGACACCATCCATACCCATCTGTGAGCTCTGAGAATCATAGTAATGAATGGCCTAACAATACACAGCATTGGTACAACAATAATATGAACATCATGAGAGTAACCAACTGCCTTCTGATTGGATTTAATGCTCAATTCAATAGACAAAACCCATGCCTGGAACTATCATTAGTCAAGAACAAATGGCTAGACAGGTCATAGGCCCTAAATGAGAATCTACTACTATTATTCTACTAAATAGACATTAAACAAACTCCTAATGACATCATGATACTAATAGATTAGGACGTCTCTTTATCTATACTAAATGTTGGTCAACATAGAGAACCACAACTAGCCCACATACAGAGAATAAGAGTCTTCAGACAGCCTTAGTAAGAATATATATATGTATGTATATATACATATATATATGTATATATATATAACACATCTCCTTCCCTTAAAAGCTCAGGGGTCATTGCAGAAGAGGGAGCAGAAAATCTGTAAGAGCCAGAGGCAGGTGGGTGGCTACGATGAGATGCTATCATCCAGACACAGAAGAGTAGCTGCACATATGAACTCCTGTCAGTTGGGACGGCATGAACAAGCCTTGTCAAGCCCAAGCCAGACACATTTCCAGCACAGAGAGGGTTGCTAAGCATGAAGTTGCACACCTGGCTGAGGAATTACTAGCAATTATTAGCTGCTGCGAAAGGGCTAGTTTTCTCTGAAGTGCAGCCTCTGATCAACCACGCTCCAGTGGAAGACCACACCTCCAAGAATACTTGAGCAGCACAAATTGGCCTTGATTGGGCTAGGGGTGGGTGCACAAAATTGGGAGGGAAGGAAAGGTGGGGGAGTGGATCTAGAAAGGGTTAGGGGAAGGAGAGTGAATGTGGCAAAATTCATTGTACAAAAATTCTCAATAATGAAAAGATCTTAAAATACATGATGAATAAATTGCACAGATACACATTGTCTTAGCACACACACTTTTACCAACAATGCTTTAGTCTATAAAAGATCCCTAGAGAAGTGATCTCCAAGCACACATGATTTCAAATTAAGAGTATTAACTATACCTGTCCCTACATGTTAGAGTGGTGTGCATTGTGGTTCCATAAGCTCTCCGAAGCAGTAAAATTGAAGTGTCTTGGGAACATAAAACTGTACCTCAACTTGATATGCAATGCTTTGTTGACACTCTTGAGAGGCCTGCCCCTCTCTGACCAGAAACAGAGGAGTGGATGGGGTGGGGGTAAGAGGGAACATAAGGTATTTGGGGGTGGGGGCAGGAGGAGAAGAGGGAAGGGAAACTGTGGTCAGGATATAAAATAAATGAAAAATTTTAATTAGTTCAAAAAACCCTGTAAACCCATCCTAGAACTTACAAACCTCAGTTGGCCTTTAATGAGATCTTCAACAATTTGTATCATTTTAAATTTGAAAAGCCCTGTTGTATGTGCATCTTAAATTCAGTAGTTGATCTTCTGAGGTTTCACTATGGATTAACTGTACTTGCCTTACTCTAAGGAAGAAAATTCCTTTCATCACTGAACAGTAATCCTAGTATTCAAGTTAATCCGATTTCTGGCATGGCAAATGCAATTCATAAATAGTGTCTCCGGAGAGTGAGACAGATTACACGGAAAAACCACTCAAAATACAAGAGTCCTCCTTTCCTGAAATGAGCCCCAGATTACTCAAATCAGAATTTTGAGGGTATTTGACTTTGGAGTGTTACAAATGTAACTCCTTCATGAGTGTGTAAATGATTAGAATTCTACAGAATTCATTTGAGCCCATACTTTAAAATAAGACCAATTTTCAATCTTCTGATGGAGGGTCCTGTAGCATGAATCTTAAAGAGTCTTATTAATAAAATCAAACTCGAGGCCAGGTATTGGGGTGAACACTGGAAGGTCAGAGAGACAGAACATGCCACAGCTATCTCACCTCGCTGGATCCTCAGCTGATCTTGTTTCCTCAGACTGGATGCCCCGAGCCCTCATCCAGAATGGGTCTCAGCTGAACTGCTGCTCAAAAGCCTGAATGCTTAACCAGCCACATGCTTCTCCAGGCCAAATGCCTCTCCAGGGCAAATGCCTCTAGTTTCTGGTCCTCACGCCTTATATACCTTTCTGCTTTCTACCACCACTCCCTGGGATTAAAGGCGTGCTTTCTGGGATTAAAGGCGTGGGTCACCATGCTTGGGTGTATCCTTGAACACTTGAATTTCTGCCTCTGGAATGCTAGGATTAAAGGCGTATGCTACCACTGCCTAACCTCTGTTTCATATTGTGGCTGTCCTGTTCTCTGACCCCAGATAAATTTATTAAGGTACACAATATTTTGGGGAACACAATACCACCACATTTCCTCTCTTTTTGTCTAAAATTAAAAAAGCTTATAACTAATACAAGAAAAACTATATCCAGTAAGTATATACAATATACACAGTCAAGATTACATTAACGATGTCTAGTCCATTAACATTTGTCAGATTCAGACAAAAAAATTTTTCATTACTTATCCTATTTAAAACAAGTAGCTCCTTTTTAAAAGTAGATTCCATAATCTCCCTTTTTATCTTATCAGGGTCCAATCAAGTTACTTAAAAACTCATCATCTTTAAATTTTTAAAGTTACAATAATGGCAATTTTGATCAAAAAGGAATTCTGGAGGTTAGCTAGCCAATTCATTCAACCATTTAGTTTAAAGTTATTTAGTCATTTCGTTGAAAGGAAATTATCCACAAAAAGGTTGCAGATATCAAGAGCGATCCTTGATGCAAATCTTGTCCTACCAGCTGCCAAGAGAGATTCATTACTGGACAATATCAGACATAAAAAAGATCATTAATTTAAATTTATTGTTTTTAATGTATAAAAGAAGTGTAAAACCTTGGCTCTGTTTGCTGAGGTTGAATATTAAATTTGGAAAAGTCACAAATTTGATTCTTTAAAGTGCAAGACAAGGAAATTGTTGGAAACGAAAGGGGGAAAAACAGACTAC
The DNA here is from genome assembly GCA_902168325.1 of Peromyscus nudipes. Taxonomy (NCBI): domain Eukaryota; kingdom Metazoa; phylum Chordata; class Mammalia; order Rodentia; family Cricetidae; genus Peromyscus; species Peromyscus nudipes. The sequence goes on along the minus strand of CABHPH010131821.1, from coordinate 17,993 downwards.
GCAGCAAGTCAGTAGTTTTAGTGAGTGCTGTGTTAGGACAGCAGTTGAGGATATTAAGATCCAAATAGTTCATGTTACCCTTTGAAATCTTATATGCAGGTGATCAGTTTGAGCTAAATATTCATCCAAAGAAAGATGAGGAATTTGTTTTATAGTCTAACTTAAGTGGTTCTTGAATGTGGTGGTTGGAATGACAATGGCCCCATAGACAGATGTTTGAATGCTTGATCCCCAGCCAATGAAACTGTTTGAAAGGGCTCAGAAAGGTTATGTTGGAGGAGGTGTGCCATAGGAGGCAGGTTGAGATTTCAAAAGCCCACGGTTTTCTCAATTGGTTCCTTCTGTCTCATGCTAGTGGATCCAGACGTAAGCAAGCTCTCAGCTATGCTCCAATGCAAGCTGTCATGCATCTGCCAGGATGGTCATGGACTCTAACTCTCTGAAACTGTAAACCCAAAATAAACTCTTCTATAAGCTTCCATGGTCACAGTGTCTTATCACAACCGAAAATTAACTGAGACATTGAATGAAGTCTAACATACAATAAAAACCCCAGCACCACTGAAACAGATGAAACTGCCAAGATCAATTTCATGGTTTAAATGCTCTAAAGACACCAGAGCACGCTACTGGGATCTTGGTTTGAATTTTAACTACTGTATTAACAACCAGCTTTAATGAGTTCAGTCTATGAGGAGTTATTAGCAAAAGATGGTGAACAAACATTTTCTTTCCTTCCTTCTTTGTTCTTTTTAGTTGGCTCTGGACCACTAAAATATCTTTTGAATTTACCTTCCTGCCATCACTCTGAGACTCAGATTCATTCTGAATAGATAATTCACTACTGTGGTAGTTTGAATGTAATTGGCCCCATAACAATTCACAGGAGTGGCACTATTAGGAGGTGTGTGTGGCCCTGTTGGGAGGAAGGGTGTCACTGTAGGGGTAGGTTTTAAGGTCTCCTTTGCTCAAGCTTCCCTCGGTGTAACACACAGATCATTTTCTGCTGCCTGCAAGATGTAGGACTCTCAGCTACTTCATCAGCACCATGTCTGCCTGCACATTGCCTTGCCGTGCTTCCTGCCGTGATGATAATGAACTGAACCTCTGAACTGTAAGTGAAGCACCCCAATTAAATGTTTTCCTTTATAAGAGTTTCCATGGTCATGGTGTCTCTTCATAGCCATAGAAACCCTAAGACAACAACCAAGATACTTGAAATGGATTTAACATTTCATTTTCTATTCTTTTAAAGAAAGCATTAGAAAATAGTCTATCAATTAAATTAACACCTCAAAGCAATACTGTCCAGTACTCCTTCATTTATCCAAAGGAAACTCATATGCTCATGTGGTTGTCCTAGCCTGGTGCAATGTATGTGTGTGCAATGTGTGAATGCGGGCAAGTAGATGGGAGTGCTGAAATGCACAGATCGGATGAAAGAGGCCTTGCTATCTATAGAATTATTCAGCATGGAGAATCTGGGTTTCTGGGACTTCCTTCCTGAAAGAGAAATTTAAATGGTAGATAAGCCAGCATCTGCCTAGAAGGCTGAAATCAATATGATTTGAGGTTTTTGTTTGTTATTATTTAATGTTTACAAAGTAGACTCTCGTGACGGGCAGGAACATTTCTAAAGGAAATGCGATCTTTAGAATAATTTAGCTTTGGCAGATGTTTTTTGACACTTTACATGTCTCATATCGCCGGGCGGCGGTGGCGCACGCCTTTAATCCCAGCACTCGGGAGGCAGAGCCAGGTGGATCTCTGAGAGTTCGAGGCCAGCCTGGTCTACAAAGTGAGTTCCAGGAAAGGCGCAAAGCTACACAGAGAAACCCTGTCTCGAAAAACCAAAAAACAACAACAACAAAAAACAACAAAAACAAACAAACAAACAAACAAACATGTGTCATATCTATTTTATCCTCCATCCTTGTCAATAGAAATAGAGGTGCACAGGACAGACATGGGAGAATACACTACACATGTACCACAGCCCCACTGTCTCCTCTACCTCTAGTCTCTCCGTGCACACCCTTGGCTCTCCTTGACTCCTTGGCCAGACTAGACCAGGAAAGATTTCTGATTGTTCTACCATCTGAAACTTGAAATACTTGCTCTGGAGATTAAACTCTCATCCCTTTGCTGTCTACACTCACCAGATTAACTCTTAATACAAGGTTATCACATTACACCCTACCCATAGTTTATAATTCCCCTGGAGACAAAAAAAAAAAAAATAACTCTTCTTCAGTTTCCTGAACTCCCAAGGAGCCATGTGTTATTCATCATGACCTCATTATGGCATGCACAAGGCAATGTGTGCAATGTATAGTATTATTGTCTCCAAGCAAAAGAGTAAACTGAATACAAACAGGTAAATCATTTACTCTACATCTTAACAACTAAGTCATAAAACGCTGTGTCAAAACTTCTTTGTTCAGCACCTGAGCCCTGTGATCTCCCCTACTCATCATCTAAGTATCCATAAATAAGGTTCTAAGCCTCACTAATGTTTGTTGTATAGGAGTCATCCACAAAGCTCTTCGTTCTAAAATGAAGCTTCATTTTAAGATGATGTGCTGGCCAGCAGTGGGCTCAGAGGTTAGAAAGACAAATATTTTAATCAGATAGCACTGTTGTTACCAAAAATTTAGCATTTATGTATACTTTCCTGCTTCCATATAAATTATGTTTAGGAACTCCTCCTTTCTAATTATGAATTTCACACATATTTTTCTGATTTTTGAAGTAACAGGGAAACATTCTCTGGTTAAATATATATGCACTAACAGGTAAAACATTTCATAATAGTCAAAAGTGAAATTCAGATTTTTTTCAAAAAATATAAATAGCAAACATTTGAGACACTTACTCAGACTGAAAATGTTGTGGGTTTTTTAGTGTAATCTAAATTGACTTTGTTGGAACACATGCTCACATTTATTATCTTCTGTTACTCTCACAGTTACAAGTTAGTAGCATATGATGGGTTTTCAAAGAAACGACTGCTAGTTTGTGGATATACAGCCTCAGCAGAACTCACTTTCCTACCTTTCATATTTCACGTATTCACACAGCACACAGCACCTTCCATTATTCTGATATTCACTCACTGAGCAAGGACCTCTAAAGCGTATAGTATAAAAATCTACAATGTAGGGCTAGAAGTGTCTCAACGATCAAGTGTTTATGCCAGGTTCAATCTTCAGTGGTGGAGTGCAGAGGACCCACAGAATTTACAAGAAAAGGACTTAAGAAAAAAAATACCTGGAAACAAAGCAATGTAAAGAAACAGAGGTGGAGCTGGGCGGTGGTGGCGCTCGCCTTTAATCCCAGCACTCGGGAGGCAGAGGCAGGTGGATCTCTGTGAGTTCGAGGCCAGCCTGGGCTACCAAGTGAGTTCTAGGAAAGCCGCAAAGCTACACAGAGAAACCCTGACTCGAAGAAAAAAAAAAAAACAAGAAAGAGAGGTGGGCTACAAAATTCATGTTCTTACTGGTGTGGTATCACAGGCCTGTAATCCTAGGCAAGCGCCTCCCTTAGCTATGAAGTTCATTCTTAATTCCCCATCTCTAGGCTCAAGTCCCATTTCCTTGATTGTTCTTTCAAGTTTAGTTCCCCTTATCTGCTGGACTACCAACTGTAAGTCAAACACATGTCTCTTTTATGAAGAGGGTGGGACCTATGTGATATTTGGGGAGGAATTTTCTCAAGAAGACTTTTAAATTTAATCCTCACTAAAGACCAAATAGAAAAAAATTAAACATTTCCATTCATGTGTCTAAGATTCCTCTCCTTTAGCACTGAGTCTATATTTCTTTTCATTTCTTTAAGCATTCTTTAAAGATTTAAAAGTGTCAGAGGTACAGAGCACACAGAACGGGCATGCAAAATACAAATAGGTTGTTAAGTTACTTGAAGCATTGAATTATTAGTCAGCTGAAAAGACAGCTAGATCACAGGCTGGTGCTCCTCTCAGCCTTGGTCATCCTTGGTTGAAATGGGTATTGGTTAATGCAGACTCATAACTGGTCAGCCTTGTTTGCAGTGGGTGCTGGTTAACGCAGAGACTCATAACTGGTCAAAGTGCTGAGAGTAAGTGATTGTTGAGTGCTCAGCTCTGAAACAGGTTATCAATATCTGTAGATGAATTGCTAAATGGTCTTATTAAACAAAAAACATGGAGCCAGATATAGGGGTTAAAGCCTGAGAGAGATCAGAGGAATAGGAACAGCCACAAGCTAATCTCACCTCACCGATACCTCAGCATCCAAATGCGAGCGACTTTCTGTCTACCCATGCCTATATGCCTTACTGTTCTGCCATCTGATTTGCTCTCTCTATCCAGCTACATCACTTCCTCTTCCTGTCCAGCTCTGTCACTTCCTATCCCTCTGTACAGACCTTCAGACCTCCATGGTTAACTAGTGTTGGAATTTAAGGCGTGTGCCACCACACCTGGCTCTGTTTCCAGTGTGACCTTGAACTCACAGAGATCCAGACAGATCCCGGTCTGCCAAGTGATAGGACTAAAGGCATGTGCTAGCATTGCATGACATTTGTGTTTACTTATAATTGCTTGGTTTTTCCTCTGATCTCCAAGCAAGCTTTATTTATGAAAGCACAAATACAATATCACCACATGTATCACCTCCACTCCCAAGACTCAGGGAATACTGTGGAAGAGAGAGTAGAAATAATACGTGGGCCAGATGCTAGAGAGTACTGTGAAACACTGTCTTCTAGATATGACAAGGCTGTTTTATCATGAACTCACACCAGCTCTGCATAAGGCCTTATAAGCAGGGCCCATAACCTTCTATCATGGATGAGGAGGTACTCATGAAGCCCTACCCCTAGTTGAGGAGTTAGTTAATAACTAGCTAGTTAATGATTGCCGGGAGAAAGTAGATCATTTTCTTCAGTGCTGTAGCCACTATTGTCCATGTCCTGGTAAATAATCCTCTACTTATGCTCATGTACACAACCCTAACTAAACTTAGTAACCATTGACCTAGTTTGGTTTCTGTTACTGTGATAAAAATACTTCCTAAAAATAATTCAGGGAGGAAAGGGTGAATTTGGCTTATAGGTTGCTGTCCATCTTAGAAGAAAACAAGGCAGAAATTTAAGGCAGGAACCTAAAAGCAGGAACTGAAGCAGAGATCATGGAGGAATTCTGCTTAAAAGCTTGCTTCCCCTGGCTTTCTCAGTTTGGTATAAAGATATATATATATATCCAAGGACCACTTTCCCAAGGGTAATCACTTCCCACAGTGAGGTGGACCCTTACATGTTAATCATTAGTTAAGACAATGCCCCACTGGCCAATCTGATGGAGGCAATGTCTCAATTGAAGTTCTTTCTTGCCAAGTGACTCTACTTTGTGTTGTTTGCAAAAACTAACCAGCACAGTCTCCAAAACACACACACACACAAAAAAAACCACCACCAACAACAACAAAAACACAAAGGTAAGAGGGAGACCTGTTAGAAAGAAGAGGTCCAGTGTGATTGAGAACAAGATGAGAGAAGGCCATTGGTGGTGAATATAACCAAAATACGTGTGTGTATGAAATCATCAAATGTTTTTAAAACACATTAAAAACTAATTTTAAAATACATCTAGAAATATATAGCAGAAATAACAGTGACACAATATGAGAAACTATATGACAGTACCAAGACTGCATCTAACAATTAGAACACAAATAAAGACAAACTTAACCCACTGCAAACAGAAGCTTCTCTGACCAAGACTGGGAGCCATAGAGTGTATGAGCACCATGAGTCATAGAGTATATGACTCTAGTTTACTTTTCAGCTGACTGAGAATTCAAATCTATGAATTACTTTACTTCAGTCGGTCTTATTGGTCATTGCCATTTTTGGCTCAATAGATCATTGTTTACTCTTAGACAGTCTACCCACACAAAGTAGGGAATGACTCATCCACTGAGTAGGTAATTGAAAACATGATTTCACAATCCCCTTATCAATTTGGTTGTTATTCAGTTCAGAGTACATTTGTCATGCAGCAGGCATTCTATTAGCTACTAGGGACATAACCATAATCACTATCAGAAAGACGCCATCTTCTCATGATAGTTTATCTACATTCTCAAATCTCAAAACCGAATCAGTCTTTGAATGTGTCATCTGCTTACGTAGTTTACAAAGACTCAGCATGATTAACATACCAGGGAAGCCAGAAGAGCTCAAAAACCAGAAAACAAGGTCATTCAGATCATTCAAGAAAGCGTATTTCACAATTTCAATTTCAACAGTGAACTAGGACTTAAGAAACTGGTTTCAGGTATTGTTTCACTGATTTGCAGTGTTCACTTGCATACTTTAATTATATCCCTGAAGAATTGACTTTCACTGGGTGTGAGGAAGATAAGGGGCTTAAATGATCTGTAGGCCCATTCTGATTGAACTCAGCAAGGGAGTCAACTCCTAGAAAAGGAGTCAGTACAAGTAGCCAGTCAGTCAGGTCTACAGGTTGAGTGAAGATGGGAGAGGCTCAGTTATTCAATGACATCTCCTGCTCTCTGTACCTTGCCTTACTACACAAGGAATCATGCTTCCACTGATCAGAATACATCCTAAATTGGATGTTTAATATAGTTAATATTTTGCATAACAGAACTTAAAATAACTCGTTTAGTTGCAACCTCCTACTTTAAAATCATTTCTTGGTAGGTTGAGGCCACTCTCCTGGCTATAAAATTATAATATAGTCAGTGAAATTTAATCTTTCTTTGATTATATTCATTACTAAATTTATTCATTTAAGTCTCTCTGATATAAAGTGGACAGGATTAATTTTTTAAACGTAATTTTTGCAACTTTCCTGTAAACAAGAGATGCAGAAAAAATACTCCCACCAATAGAAAAGCAAGTATTGTCAGCAATTTTTGTCATCTAGGCTACTGGATGGCTAGCTCTGTTTCTATGTCACATAGACTTTTGCCTTCCAAACCCTAATCTTCCATCTATTACTGGCTCAAGATGTGGCGCCAGTCTCATCAAAGCCAGGGGAATTTCAATTGCAGAGTCTGTGAATCACAACCTCTAATGTGTGCCTATACTGCTTACTTAATTCACTGATGCAAAAAGTGTTGGATAGAATTCTATGGAACCTGAGTTAATCTATTATTCCTTATAACATGCAGCCAATACATCACCTTTGCACTAATATATTTAACCTTTTACCCATAGATATACATTTTACTTTAACTTTCTCATTTGATGTTCCCATGAGATTAGAATAAATTATACTTCAGAGGGAAATATGAAAAAATAAGATGGAGGAAATATCCTGAAATTTTATGCATGTCTGATCATTCAACACTCTCACATTCTTCTATTTCTAAATATACTTTTTTCTGATTAGCTTGCTTGTGTTTTAATTAAACCTTTTCACACTTACTATCAACACTTAAATAGCCGTTTACATTGCAGACAATCTGTGTCTATGCTGTGTAATCTCTTCCAGGTAAAATTAGGTTAGCTCAGCCACCATGAATATAAACAACACCTTTCCTTATTCCTCTGTGGCTTCCCAAGTTAGAACCTCCTACACTACAGACATGAAAGTCTAACTCTACAGCTCCCCATCCAAATGAAATTGCCAAAAGAGGTACAGCCCAGTCTAAATAAAGTCAGACCAACCTAATAATTGGCTTGTCTGCTCTATTCTCTTTGCCTTCAGAGATGCCCAAAACACTATTGACCTATTTTGTTCTCAAGTCACAAACAGTAAGTCAAAGCTGTGAAAACAGACAAACTAATACAGAAGACCCTGTTGATATTGTACATATCATCATAATTATGAATAATTAATTAGTGGTGATGTTTATATTTTGACTGAAAGAAAAGTAAAAGGACACATAGGTAGGGGTGTGTGTGTGTGTGTGTGTGTGTGTGTGTGTGTGTGTGTGTGCATGTATTGAGTGGTTAAGTGCATTTTCTTGAAGTAAATCTGAGCATTTAAAATATTAGCAACTACCAAGCCTTCTCCCAACAGCTTCTCCTCTCCTCATCACCATATCCTGTCCCACAACTCTGGTAGAAGTCCCCTCTTTACCAGAGCACACTCCAGCACCTAGATTCCCAGAGGTCACCCTGGCTGCCAGAACCCTAGGAGAGGCACCCTACTAGACCAGAGGACACAGCCAGTCATCAGAACCTCAGGCCACTCAGGCTAGAAGACCAGAGAGGAAACAGAAACCAAAGGAAAAAAGCACCCATCCAAGAAAGACAAACTCAGAAATCAGTACCTAAACCCCAAACTCAGATGCCTGAATGCCAGTGAACACAATCAACAACAGTCAGGGCAATATGTCACCACCAGAGCCTAGCTATCATACAACACCAAGTTCTGAATATTCCAACACAGCTGAAGCACAAGAAAATGACCTTAAAATCATCTTTATGAAGATGCTAAAGGTCTTAAAAAGGAAATGAATAAATCCCTTAAAGAAAGCCAGGAAAAAGCACACAAACAGGAGAAGGAAATGGATAAAACTGTTCAAAACCTAAAAATGGAAATAGAAATAATAAAGAAAACACAAACTGAAGGAATCCTGGAAATGGAAAATCTAGGTAAGCAATCAGAAGCTGCAGATGCAAGCATCACCAACAGAATACAAGAGATGGAAGAGGGAATCTCAGATATAGAAGATACAATAAAAGAAATAAATACATCAGCCAAAGAAAATGTTAAATCTAAAAAATCCCTGACAAAACATCCAGGAAATCTGGAACATGATGAAAGAAGCCAAACTTAAGAATAATAGGAGTAAAAGAAGAAAATGAATCCCAGCTCAAAGGCCCAGGAAAAAAATTTTTTAACAAAATTTTAGAAGAAAATTTTCCTAACCTAAAGGAGATTCCTATAAAGGTACGAGAAGCTTACAGAACACCAAATAGATTGGACCAAAAAAGAAAATCCCCCTACCACATAATAATCAAAATACTAAACATGTAGAATAAAGAAAGACTATAAAAAAGCACAAGGGAAAAAAGTCAAGTAACAGAAAGAGGCAGACCTATCAGAATTACACCCAATATCTCAACAGAGATTCTAAAAGTCAGAAGGGCCTGGACAGATGTCCAGCAGACCTTGAGAGATTCAGATATACCCAGCAAAATTTTCAATCACCATAGATGGAGAACAAGATATTCCTTGATAGAATCAAATTTAAATAATATCTATCCACAGATCCAGCTTTACAGAAGCTACTAGAAGGAAAACTTCAACCTGAGGAGGTTAAATATACCTATGAAAACACAGGAAATAAATAATCTCACAACAGAAATATCACAGGTGTCCTGTTCAATATCAGTAAATGGGGCCTCACAAAACTGAGAAACTTCTGTAAAGCAAAGGGCACTGCCAATAGGACAAAACAGCAGCCTACAGAATGGGAAAAGATTTTCATCAACACTACATCTGATAGAGGGCTAATATCCAAAATATATAAAGAACTCAAGAAACTAGACATCAAAAGTCAAATATTCCAATTAAAAATAGGATACAGATCTAAACAGAGAATTTGCAACAGAGGAATCTCAAATGGCCAAGAAACACTTAAAGAAATGTTCAACATCCTTAGCCATCAGGGAAATGCAAATCAAAACTACTTTGAGATTCCATCTTACACCTGTCAGAATGACTAAGATCAGTAAACACAATTGACAGCTCATGTTGGAGAGGATGTGGAGCAAGGGGGAACACTCCTCCACTGCTGAACTATTCCTTGGTGTATCATTTTGGGTCTTGAGACACAAAGAACAAAACTGGCAATAAATATATAGATAGATAGATAGATAGATAGATAGATAGATAGATAGATAGATAGATAGATAGATAAATCTAGTCAAGTGGGGATTGTATTTTAGTCTCCAACTATAAGTATTTAAATACAGTAATATGTTAATACAGCCATTGAGTCCTTTAAATTTTCTATACATACAATCTATAGCTACAAAGAAGGAAAAGATGGCCAGTCACATAGCCCTCCTTCTATCACCCTAAGCAGATAATACCACCTAGCTGTAGCTTTTTTGGAAGGCGTATTTACCAGAATTTGTACAAATAGCCTTTAAGAAAAGCAGACTGTATAGCAATGATCTAAGGGCTACACATTCTACTGTCAAAATGCCGTTTGCCTTTTGCAGGTATTCCCAATCCTCACATAAAGATGAAAGCCACAAGCCACTGGCCATACTGTTAAACAGTAGCCTATGTCTGACTCCTCACTTATATTTTCTTTCCTCCTTCCCTCCCGCTTCATCTCTCAATAGCAATTAGATGAAAACAGTGTGAGGCTCTATGATATAACCATATTCTAGTGCAGAGGAAACACTAACTTATGAGGAACACACTAGGACTGCTCAAGGAAGACCTGGATGATTCTCATTTTGATTGTTTTATAAATTAAAAGTTTTACCATATTAGCTCCATGCAGACTATAGAAAACATACAACCACAAAGTCCCCTTACTTAACTTTAAGAGCCATAGATACTTTTGGGGCAACTGCTACATACACCATATACTATAAAATATATATTGTATAATACCATATAGAGTTCATAGGGCTAAAAGACAATATCTGCACTCAAATAATGTGTGGAGCATATATGCATGTGCCCTTGCATGGGAAAGAAAGGAATAAAATGAATGAATGATGTCATATCCCACACCTGTTTTTACTACTTATTCTCCATCCTCATTATGCTGCCCATGGACATAGAAAGCTAGAACAAAAACATCTTATTTGTAGCATGCGAACACAAAATATAACTTCATAGTTCAATGAACTAATATTTACTCAGTTGTCAGAAACACCTGGCACAGTTACTGTTTGTGGCAACCCCTGTCCACAAAGGAGATTAAGATACAATAAGGAAGAAAACTGGGGCAGTGGTGGTGGTGGGGGGGAATAAGATCAAGGTAAATACACGTTGGTAACTCATGGAATTAAGAAGCAATCACATTAAAAAGATTATGTATAAGAAGCAAAATGAATTTGTTTTAAATCTTTAATCTCCAGCCTCGAATTTTTAAAGATTTGGTAATTGTTTTCAAGGCATATACATGGGAGTTGTTTAAATTGAACACAATCCTGCAATTTTCCTTTCCAACTCAGTTTAAGCCCTTTGTGAGGATCTTGGACCAACTCATTTGTTTCTCTTCTTTTCAGGACCTCATGCATAATGATGCCTAGGTGTAATTAACAGTCCACAATGAAAAAGAAACCAGTACATTGTTAAAGAGATGCTGTAATTAAAAGAAGTCCAGGGTGACTGACAGGGAGAGAGAATTCTCTAAAACAGGAGTTCTCAACCAGTGGGTCATGACCCCTTTGGGGTCACATATCAGATATTCTGCGTATCAGACATCTACATTACAATTCATAAGAGTAGCGAATTATAGTTAGGAAGTATCAATGAAATGCTTTTATAGTTGGGGGTCACTGTAACATGAGAACCTGTATGAAAGGGTCAGAGTATTAGGAAGGTTGAGAACCACTGCTCTAAACAAAAATCAAGAAATCTTCCACTTCAATACCAAGCACCTGCTTCTTAGCAGTCTATTCTGTCCTCAACATAAGAAAATGAGGGCTAGAGAAGTGGTTCAGTGGTGAAGAGCCCAGGCTGCTCTTGCAGAGGAAGACCTAGCTGTGGTAGTATTGTATCCCCCTTATGGAATCTACTTTTAAAAAGGAACTACTTGTTTTAAATAAGTAATGAAAATTTTTTGGTCTGAGTTTATCAGATGTTACTGGACTGGACATTGTTAATATATATAATGGAGTTTTTATCTGAATCTATCAAATGTTAATGGACTAGACATCGTTAATGTAATTCTTGACTGTTTATATCATATATACTTATTGGCTATAATTTTTCTTGTATTAGTTATAAGCTTTTTTAAATTTTAGACAAAAAGAGAGGAAATGTGGTAGTATTGTATTCCCCAAAATATTGTGTACCCTAATAAATTTATCTGGGGTCAGAGAACAGACAGCCACTTAGATACAGAGGCTAGAAAATGGTGACACTCACGCCTTTTTTTTTTTTTTGGTTTTTTTTTTTGTTTTTTTTCGAGACAGGGTTTCTCTGTTTAGCTTTGCGCCTTTCCTGGAGCTCACTTGGTAGCCCAGGCTGGCCTCGAACTCACAGAGATCCGCCTGGCTCTGCCTCCCGAGTGCTGGGATTAAAGGCGTGCGCCACCAACGCCCGGCGACACTCACGCCTTTAATCCTAGCATTCCAGAGAAAGAAATCCCTCTGGATCTCTGTGAGTTCAAGGCCACATTGGAAACATTCAGGCAAGGTGACTCACACCTTTAATCCCAGAAGCAAGCCTTTAATCCCAGGGAGTGGTGGTAGAAAACAGAAAGGTTTATAAGGCATGAGGACCAGAAACTAGAGGCATTTGGCCTGGAGAAGCATTTTGGCCTGGTTAAGCATGTGGCTGGTTAAGCATTTAGGCTTTGGAGCGACACAGTTCAGCTGAGAACCATTTGGATATGAGGACACAGAAGCTTCCAGTCTGAGGAAACAAGACCAGCTGAGGATCCAGTGAGGTGAGGTAGCTGTGGCTGGTTCTGTCTCTCTGATCATTCAGTGTTCAACCCAATACCTGCCTCTGGGTTTGTTTTTGTTAATAAAACTCTTTAAGATTCATGCTACACCTAGTTCTATTCCCAGCACCCACACTGAGTGACTCACAACAGCCTATAACTCCAGTTCCAGGGCATCCAAACCCTCTCACCTCTGTGGACATCTGCCCTTATGTATACATTCCTCCCACACAATTAATTAAGAATAATTACAATGGCTTAATTCTGCCAAATCACAATGCAGTGAGGTATTTAAAGTTCTTTTTAATTCTTACAATTTTAAGAATTTAACCCCTCCTTATTTCCACTTTTCAACTCCTCCTATGTGCTCCCTCTCACTCCTTCTCAAACTCATGGCTTCTTTTTCCTTATTGTTGAACATAGATGCATAAATATGTAAATATAACCTGATGAATCTGTTTAGTGTTAATTGTGTGTATATGGTTTCATGGCAGATCACTTGGTATTAGATAACTGCGTTGGTTTGTTTCTATGCCAACTTGATAGTAACTAAAGTTATCAGAGGGGAGGGAGCCTCACTTGAGAAAATTCCTTCATACGATTGAGCTATAGGCAAGTCTGTAGGGCATTTCCTTATTTAGTGGTTGATGTGGGAGGGTCCATTGTAGGTGCAGACACCCCTGGCTGGTGGCCCTGGATTCTATAAGAAAGCAGGCTGAGCAAACCATAGGGAGTAAGCCAGTAAGCAGCAATTCTCTGTGGCCGCTGCATCTCCTGCCTCCAGGTTCCTGCCATGTTTTAGTTCCTGACCTGACTTCCTTTGATGATAAACAGTGACATGGAAGAATACACCAAATCAACCCTGTTTTTTACCCAAGTTGATTTTGGCCATGATGTTTCGTTATAGCAAGAGGAACCCTGACTAAGACAACGTATTAGGGGCACCATCCTTGGGAAGGAGTAATTGTTCATCTTTCAGCAGACAATAGTTTCCTGATGTTGTCTAGGGCTGGGGCCCCATAACATTTTATTTTTACAAAAATCATGAGGACTGCTTGAATGGTGAGTAGGTATCCTGGCTGTGCAATGTGAAAGCTCCCTGACTTTGGTGGGACTGGGGGTATATCTTGGATCCATAGCAAATGGAATATCGAGGTTCGGCAAGTGTGAGCCTGTGACATAGAAACAGAGCCAGGCACCTAGTAGTCCAGACAATAAGAATTGCTGACAACCATTGTTTTTTCCATCAGCTTCTTCCCACAGGCTTTCTAGACAGTGTAGAGTTATCAAATGCATCACAGCATAACCCCATAGAAAGAAACTAAGCTTATTCCAGCTGAGGGAGGCCTGACAGCAGGAGGCTGGGCATTCCTTGCCCAGAGAGGAGTCATTTAAGAGCATGTTAAGAAAGAGGCCAGCCAGTTTCAAAGAAGAGCATGAGGGAAAATATAATAGCAGAAATTTATTTCTAATTTACTTAATGAGTAACATGCTAATGGCAGTAGCCTTGGCAATTACCTTCATTTCATAGACAAGATGAAAACAACACAATTATGTGGTCAGATCATCTTTTAGAGCTCCAGTTTTCCACCCAAATCAGCCAACTTCTAGAGCTTTGTTTTTTCTGTAACTCATAATTGAATCTAGTAGAACACTGTTCTGTGATGAGACTCCATTTGAACCACTTTTAATTGAAAGAAGAAACTTCAAACAAACCATTTCAGTGCATGAACTTAACTGCATTTGCTTGGAACCTTCTTCTGATTTTCAAAGAAAAGAAAAACAAACTTTAAAAGCTTTGGAATAGTGGACTGTATGACTACAGGTAAAATATAAAATAGTGACTAGCCCAGGCTGTAATCTCAGGTACTCAGAAGGCTGAAACAGGACAGTCGTAATTCTAGAGAACCAAAATATAATGTCGAGGCTAAGGGATGGATCAGTTGGGAAAGTGTCAGCTGTACAAGCATAAAACCTGAGTTTGGGTCTCTCAACGCTCACTTTAAAAGCTGGTCGTGGTGGCATGTGCCTACATTCATTTTTTTTTTTTTTTGAAGAATGACCAAAATCAAACCTTTGTTTTTTATAACTGTATAAATGTGATCCAAATGTGTCCACCAGTAGTTTTTTCAAAAGAAATATGCTATAAATAAGCAAACTACCACTGCTCACTGATACATATGGACTCCCTAGATTCTCATTGGGCTTAATTATAGACCACTCACCGTAATAGCTTTTTAGTATCAAGTGTAGCATGATGTTAAGCCATTTTAGCTTTTGCGCATACATGTTGCACTTCTGGCTGATGATGGAGAAAAGTTTTCAGCATTATAACACTGTTAAGCTAAGCTGCAACCATCCTTTTAAATGGCATCAATATCAATGTCATCATCCTGTGGTCAGACTTCACAGTTTCAACTTTTGATACCCTGGCAGGCTTCAGATATACCCTCAATATTTCCATCTTCATCTTCTTCCTCACCATCAGAAGATTCTTCCTCTGCTTCCTTCAACCATTTAATAAACGGTTCTGCTTTGACACGAATCTCTTTGGCATGTTCTTTTGAGACATATTTCTTAGAGGCCTTTTCCGACCAGCTGATGATGACCTCTTCTTCTAAAAGGTCTGCATCATACATCTCCTTCAAGACATATGGAATCTTGGAGATCAGCTGAGCTTGATACGTTGCTACCACACTTTCCAAACCATGAAGAAGGTACCTACCGCTGAGCCTTTTTGCTGTTATGACAAAAATCTTAAGAAATGGCACCTGTATTTCTTGATCTGCTCTCTTATCTTCTCGTTAAAGAGAACTTCAGTCAAAACAAGAGGACCTGTGGCTTTTATCTCCAGTCTTTCTGCCTCAGCAACAATTTCTTTATCAGATGAATCAGTAATGCTCTGTTCTTTCTTTTTCTTAACAAAATTATACAAGATGTTAACATGCTCTTCTACAGTTCTTTCCAAATCATCGCTGAGTGTCAGAACTTTTGCATGTACATTCATGTTTTTTAAGAGGCAGAGAGAGGAGAATCTGTGGAGCTTGCTGGTCAGCTAGTCTTGCCAAATTGATGAGCTCCATGAGACATCCTGTCTCAAAAAAAATAGAGATCAGTAAGAAGGACAGCAATAGAGGAAGAGAGCTGACATTGTTATCTGGCTTCTACACACATGACACAAACCTGTATATACACGTGCATACATGTACATTCACATACAGCATATGCACACACATAAACTCAAAACACAAGTGTCCTCTTTCAGTCTATTGTCTACACAAATCCTAAATGTGGCATCATAATTTGTATACACCTTTATATTCTGAACAGTTTTTTTCCATTGGACGTTACTTTATGTTCTTTGTTATAAAAATTTTAGAAAATATCTTTTCCTATTATGTACTGTGAAAACAGTGCAGGAACTTTTTACCTATAACTCTTATGCACCAGGCCTTTGGCTAGCTCTAAATTTGTGGATTAAACCTAGTTACAAGAAACATCAGTGTGGTAAAATGGTTACTAGGTACATAACTGAATGCCTCACCCTATAGAAGTTGTTAATTACATACTTGGATTCAATCTTCATGATGCTATTACCCAAATGTTCAGAGAAAATAGGCTCAGTGAAAATAAAATATAACTCACTTTAGCTGACAAAACGAGGAAGAAGGGTAGGTGTTTTCTATTACGGCTTTTTTGTAATGATTTATGTGACCTTTATATTTTAATAATACCATATTCTTGATATTTATGGTAATTTATGAATTTAAAATTTTTGTTGAATTTTCATCTTTCAAAGCTCCATATTGTAGTGTTAATTCTGCCATGATTTTGAATTTGTGACTTTTGCATTGTAAAGCTATTTTTATTTAGCAATTACATGAGGGTTTTTTCTTTACATATATTCAGTTCATTTTCTTTATTTTACCTACACTATCATTTTCATAGCAACATACTTCAAGCATATAAAAAGCACATGGGAAGAATATGAATTTCCTGTCATAATGACAGTGGCAAATATCTGTTGTGTTTGTTTGCCCATCACCCTGTAGCTAGAGTTTTCCTGCCTGGCCCACAGTCAGGACAAATCTCTGTCACTCGCCAGTCCCACAGCCGCTCAGACCCAACCAAGTAAACACAGAGACTTATATTGTTTAAACTGTTTGGCCTAATGGCTCAGGCTTCTAGCTATCTAGTTCTTACATCTTAAATTAATCCATTTCTATAAATCTATACCTTGCCACGTGGCTCATGGCTTACCAGCATCTTCACATGCAGTTTGTCATGGCGGTGGCTGGCAGTGTCTCCAGCTCAGCCTTCCACTTCCCAGAATTCTCTCCTCCTTGTCCCGCCTATACTTCTTCCTGCCTGACCACTGGCCAATCAGTGTTTTATTTATTGACCAATAAGCAACATGTTTGACATACAGACCATCCCACAGCATCACCCCTTTTATCATAACAGAATTTCTTTGTTTTTTATGATTCTAATTTTCAAGGGCAGGTGATAAGCCCAAGCTTTTCTAAGAAGGAAACAATACAGAGTGATATGCACCCAGTTAGGTCTATGACCCAGGGTTAGGCAATCAAAGTCGGCCCAGGATACTTGCAGGAAGTTTGGAGAAAGATGATGATGTCTCCATCTGTTTTCTGTTGCTATACTGAAATCCCTGAGGCTGGACACTTTATAGTAAATGCATGTTTATTTAGTTCACAGTTCTGGAGACTAAAGAGCATGGTGGTAGTATGCACTGGGCTCTGGTGAGGTCTCACGGATCTATCACAGCATAGCAAATAACATAGCAATAGAGTATGTGCAAAAGGAGAAGATCACATGGTGGGTGAGAACGCCAAAGAGATTCAGAAATATTTTGTAATATTCTGACTTTCACAAGGAGTAACCACGGCCCCCCAAGAATTACATCAGTCTCATCTGAGCATGATGTGGCCAATGACTTCATCACCTCCTTCTGTGCCAACTCTCTTAATGATTTTATCCATTCTCAACAATATTCTAGGGACCCGTAACTTTGGGTGACAAAGCATATCCAAGCCATAGCAAATGGCTTCTCAAAGTGAACTTATTAAACTAACGGGTGATGGAAACTTCTGTGGGCTGGAGATATAACTAGTTGGTAGAGTGCTTGCCTATCACTGATGAAACCCTGGCTTAAGCCCCGGTACCTCAGAAAACTGGGAATGGTGGCATAGAACTGTAATCTCAGCACTTGGGAAGTGGAAGCATCGCCCACAGATGAAAAGTTCAAGATCATCACTCAGCTGCTCAGTGAGTTCAAGACCAGCCCGGAAGACATGACAATCTGAAGAACAACAAAAGCCTGGAGTTACTTGTAGGTATTCTTGGTAGCCCATTTAAAAGAAAAAAAAAAAA
>CABHPH010131820.1:0-37629 GCA_902168325.1 Peromyscus nudipes | reverse complement strand
AACACAGAAATTTTAGAGTTAATTATCATGGTAAGTCAAAGACATTTATCACACATTACAGTTCATTACATTTAACAGCTGTGGAACACACATTCCTCTTAGTGACCATGGAACTTTCACTAAAATAGATCACATTTGAGACTATAAAGCAAGACTTAAAAATTATTTAGATTTATTACTTTTTAATTATTTTTAATTTTGTGTGTGCACGTGTGTGTAGGTGCACATGAGAGCTGGTGTCCATGGAGTCAAGAGGCTTTGGAGCAGAGCCCCTTGCAGCTTGAGTCACAGTTGGTTGTTAACCACCTGATGCAGGTTCTGGGAACCGAAGTCAGGTCCTCTGGAAGAGCAGTATGCACTCTTAACCACTGAGACAGCTCTCCAGTACCAACAAGTCTTAAAAAAAATCAAAGTGATATCTTGTATCTTATCAGATTATAGTGAAGTAAAACTGGAAATCAAGAATAAAAGAAACCATAGAAGTGTATGTCTACATGGAGATGGAATAATACACCCTTAAATAACTAATGTGACACTGAAGAAATCAGAGAAGAAATTTAAAAAATTCATAGAATACAATGAAAATGAAAGTGCAGCTTATCAGAATATTTGGAATACAGCAGCAGTAGTTCTAAGAGGGAGGTGTATTAATGCTTACACTAAAAAAAAAATCCGTGATAAAACACACAGCTTAACAATTCACCCCAAGTCTTAGAAAATAACAAGTTAAACCCCAAAGCATTAGGCAGTGAAAAGACATAAAGACCAGGGCAGAAGTTAATGAAACAGACTAGAGAGCAAAACATAGGATTAAACACAAAGTTGGTTCATTAAAGATACACAAGCTTGACAAAGCCCAGAGTAAATGAGAGGGCGTGGGAGGGGTGCTTAGGAGATGCTTAGGTCATGAGGATGCAGCCCACATGGATGGGATTGCTGCCTGTTTTGAGTTTCCTTTCTCATCCCTGCACCAAAATCCCTGACAAAGGCAATTTAAGGAAGGAAGGATTCATTTTTGGTTCACAGTTTAAGGGTGCAGTCCACAGTGCTGGGAAAGGCAAGCGCATGCAACAGCAGGCCAGGAAACAGAGGTAAATGCTGCGGCTTTGTTCATTCTTTCCCATTATTCGGTGTGGGACCCCAGGCCAAAAGATAGCACTGCCTGTGTTCAGGGTGGATCTTCCCTTTTCAAAAACCCCTTTCTAGAAGTATCTCCACAGATACACCCAGAGGTATGGTGTATACACTCTCCATGGTGATTCTAAACCCAATCAAGTTGACATGATTAACCACCACAGAGTGGTTATAAGAATCAACACAAGGGGCTGATCTCTCTGTCTTTCTGTCTGTCTCTGTCTCTCTGTCTCTCTTTCTCTGACTCCTCCCTTCCTCCCTTTCTCCCTCCTCCTTTCTTGACCATGTAAGAATAAAGCAAGGAGACAGTTGCTTGCAAGCCAGAAAGTGTGCCTTCACTAACTCCGAGGGCATCCTGATCTTGGACTTCCCTACCTACAAAACTGTGGGAAATCAATGTTTGTGGCTTAAGTCACCAAGTCTATGGTACTTCTTACAGCTTCCCCAGCTAAGACACTTGCCTTTACCAGAACTTCAGTCTTATTTATAAAAAAAAACGCCTTAAAAGAATGAGACAGAAATACAAAATGTCACTTCTAGACTTGCTGAGTCATTTTCTCCATATGTAAAGTGTAAACGAGGCTGGAAACTTTTAGAGTGAACCCTTGGGTGCCTGTAGGTGAAGGCTACCCTCCCTTGGGAGGACAGAGGGAGCCCCATTGTGACCACTAGAAGATATGTGTTATGGTTCTAGCAGACAATCAATGAGCTATTTATCTTTACTTTTAAAAAAAAGTGAGAGGAGATGAGAAATGATTAGAGACTTTCACATTATTTTTGTCAGCACAACTGTGCTCTATACAAAAATTTTAGAGGGACACCCAGCATGTACAAGAGAAAAAATGGTATTGAGACAGTGTTAAGGATTTTTCAGGAGAACAGGGAGGAGAGGGAGAACAGATTCCTGAAATCTCAGCCTCTGTAGTCAGCCACAAAATATCTCTGAGAAACCTCTTGAGTTCCACGGTTCAAGGTAGAAGGAACCATCTCGAAAATCCCTTCCTTGCCAACATCTTATGGATTAATAAAGGCATGAGGAGGGCAGACTTCTTAACGGTTCAAAGTGGAGTGGTGTCAACCAGGACGTGCCAGCTAGATCTCAGTCTTCAGGGCAAGATAAGCCATGGAGCATAGAATGCTGCTCCAACAGTAGGAGGACCCCACACCCCGACTCCAGCCCAAATCATTCTTTAGAAGCAAAATGTCGCATAAGACCACTAGGTGGCGCCAAGATCTTAGCAAACCGATCAAAGGTCTCCGGAGACACAGGCTCTCTTGCAGAATGCAGTTCCTTGGTGGGGTAAAAGGAAACGGGATTAGATTGTTTGGAATTTGAGGAAAATTTTTTGAGTTCTTTATGTATTCTAGATATTAATCCCCTGTCAAATGTATAGCTAGCAAAGATTGTCTCCCATTCTGTAGTCTCACTCTAAAACAAATATTGCATGTTTTCTCAAACGTGAATCCTAGATTTTATATATAACAGATGAATATATTTATATAACTATATATATAACTATATAATATATATATATATATATATAAAAATATATATATGAAATGAAAACAAAAATATGTGTAAGAGGGAAAGAACGGAGAGGAAGTGGAGAGCTAGCTGTCAACATGGTCAAAGTACACAATATGCTTGAATGAAATGTCTTTCTAAGACCCACCACTATGCACAATGAACATATGACGACAAACACTTCTTATTTAATTAGTAAAAGAAAAAGGAGAGCATTGTAGAATATTGAGTATCTGCTGATTTCTGACTTCCCAGAGACCACCTATCAATTCCACCTAAGCACATCACAAACTTTAGGAGGAGGGAGCCCCCTTTTACTTCAACAGGTAAGTTACTGATTTGTCTTGATATCAACATCTGCAGTTTTTGGCATGTCAGATACTGGTTTACAGGGATGTTGCTTCACAGGAGGAATGTAGGAGAGGACAAGCAATTTTAGATGTTACATTACTAAATGTCACCACCTCAAAGTCATCAATGATAGAACTCTTATGAACACTTTGCTGAACCAGTTTGTAGCTAGAGTTTTTTTGCCGGGCCCACAGTCAGGACAAATCTCTGCCACCCGCCAGTCTCCAGCTCCCAAGTCCCGCCAGTCTCCGAGCCCACTTATAAAATAAACACACAGACGCTTACATTATTTAAACTGCTTGGCCATTAGCTCAGGCCTATCATTGTCTAGCTCTTACTCTTATATTTAGCCCATTTCTAATAATCTCTACTTTGCCACGTGGCTCGTGGGTTACCGGTACCTTACATCTTCCTTCTCCTGGCCGCGGCTCCAGCCAGTCTCCCCTCTACCTTCCTGTTCCCTCAATTCTCCTCTCTGTTAGTCCCGCCTATACTTCCTGTCTGGCTACCGGCCAATCAGCGCTTTATTGATACAGAGTGATATCCACAGCACCAGTTTCCTTTTCTACCTCGTATGTTGATCACAGAATTATTCTATTATACCTAAGCAAAACTTGAACCACTGTCTCATCTTCTTTTTGTCTCTAGTTCTGGTCTGAGTTTGAAGAGACTGAGGCTAATCCTTTTCATGTTGGTATGAAAAGTATTTGCAAAGAGCCTACACATTTCCTGGGTGTCCAGTTTTCTGGACCAGAACTTCTTCATTTATCCTATTTATCTGAACCACACTGTCATCTTCTCATTGTGATGCTAGGATCATCCTCACAACAACCAACTGATGCAACTGAAGAAAACATTTTTCAGCCAGGCATCGGCAGAAGAAACACAGCATCTTAATAATCCCATGTTGCTTTGTGTATATGTAAACGTGTATGTATGAATTTATGTATATATACATAAATTCAAAAATTCCTCCTAATGATATTCTGCTATACTCATAGATCAGTGTCTTATCCAGTTACCATCAGAGAGGCTTCCTCAAGTAGAAGATGGGAACAGATGAAGAGACCCACAGCCAGATATTATTCAGAGAGAGAGAGTCTAAATGGGAGTCTCCATCAAATCCCTTCCCTCAGATCTCAGGGAATCCCATGGAAGAGGAAGCAGAAAGAGCCAGAGGAGATGGAGGACACGAAGTGGACACGGCCCTCTGAATCAACTAAGCAAGGCACATATCAGCTCACACAGAGAGAAGCAGCAAGTATAGGGCCTGCATGGGTCTGCACCAAGTCCTGTATGTATAAATCATAGCTATTAGCTTAGTATTTTCATGGGTCTCTTGACTGTGAGAATGAGTGGGTCTCTGACTCATGTGCCTGCTCTTGGGACTCTTTTCCTCCTGTTGGGCTGCTGTGTCAAACTTCAATATGATAGTTTTTGCTTCATCTTATTATATTTTATTTTGTCATGTTTGGTTGTTATTTCTTAGAAGCCTGTTCTTTTCTAGTGAGAGGCAGAAAGGGAGTGAATCTGGAGGGGAGGTGGGAGGGGCTGGGAGGGGTGGAGGGAGGGGACACTATACTCAGGATTCTCAAAGAATCTATTTTCAATGAAAAGAAAAAAAAATGAAAAAAAAAAGAATCTTATTCCATTCTTATTTGATACATTTCTCAAGTAAATATTAAGAAGCCAGCAGGCGAGAACCTGTTCCAGCCTGTTGGTAGATGACTCAGAAGCTCTTTCAATATTAAACTCTCCAGGAACAAGAGAAGTACATTAAATAGTTAGGGTGTTATTGCTTAGATGGCACATTTCAATGGGCTTTGCAGATTCTCTTACCCTTACCTGTCTCCCAGGCCTTGAGCTACCCACTCCACTGTCGGGACAGCCAGCTCTGATCTCACAAGATGTGTGGACAGCACTTCCTTTGGGGTTACTCAAAGGGTCAAGTTACAGAACCCAGAAGTACTAGGGAGTTACTTCCGGTGGGGGGGGAGCACAGAACTGTTACAAATTAGCTCCAGAGGGTGGAAGGGGCCCCAAAGATCAGTTCCCCCCTGGCTGCCCCTCCGTTTGATGGTCTGTTCTGCGGTGGCTAACTGTACAGCCCCGAGCAACCAATGACGCCCTTCATCAGAAAACGACACGTTCAGTAATGCGAACGTGGAGTTTACCAGCCAGGGTTTCCTGTCTCACTCCTCATCCTGGGATTGAGGCACTCGATGAAGCATCGGAAGAACTGCAGTCTTTCTTGGAGCTCTGTTAATACGGAAGCTCTCTTGTTCTGGCTCTCTCCTGCCTCTCATTTCCTCTCCTTTTTTGGTAAATAAGTTGTTTCTCACCACCCTGGAGACATATCTTTGAAAGGAAGACAGAAGCACATTTTAAAGGACTAACATTTCCCTGCCTAAGAAGGCAGAAATCTCACTTCTAAGGGGTCTTAGAGTACGTACTTTTCAATGGGCATGAGCAGAATATCTGTGGGACTAAGTCATAGTTTTGAGTCATTTCAAAATGGGTATTGCTTTTCTGAACTGCGAAAGGTAAGGGAAAGGCAGATACATGGAATGGCTTTCCCTTTTGGTACTTGGGGAATATTTTTCTGTCTTTCTGTGGTGAAAACACACACCAAGACCTTATTACTGTGAATAGTAAGTACAACTCAAAATGCACAGAGCCCCACATGCCTCCTGTAGGAAATGTGGGACACACTCTGTCAGGAGCTATTCTGCAGGGCTCACCAATTTTCACACAATTACTTCTCACTATGATCCAAGAGGTGGATGCCACGCTGCTTCCAGATGAGAAATTCCTGTCTCAGATTACCCAGGAAATGTCCGCAGTCACACAGCCTGCTGAGGAAGCAAAGCTAATTTCTCCTGACCACAGACTGCTCGCCTCGTGCCCCGACACTTGAGCACACTCTCACGTAGTCTTCCAGTCTGGGTGACTGGTGACGGCCGCTCTCAGTTTGTGGGTGAAGATTGTAATACTGTCAGGAAATGAAACAACATGGGATGGGCCCTGCTCATGTCTCTGGGCTCAGTATGCCCCACTCCCACCCACAGCCATACTGACCTCTGCTTTGTTCTTCAGACAAATGGTTGGAAGGAAGAGAAACGGGTGAGATTTTTCTCTTCTATTGGACCCTGGAAACCCCAAAGAGAGACAAGGAAGACCAAGCAGATGGCCTGGACACTTTTTCTTTCTCTCTATCAGGACTAGCCTCAATATGTGAGATATAGCCTCACATATATCTTCATCTAAAATTTAGCCTGCCACCTCACATTTCACCTGGACATTAGCAGTCACTTGCTCGCTCATATTTCAACAGCAGAGGAGAAGCATGCTCGACATTTTGGACCCCAAAACATTCCCAGGCAACTACTTTTGCCACTGGTCCCACTGCATTTGGACCAGAAACGAGAACATTTGCATCTGCCTCTCCAACGTGAGCCTTCAAAGCTTCGCTCTGCATCTTCCTTTTCTTCCTGCCACTCCTCCACTGCCTCCCTGCCACATGCCAGTGAGATGTACCTGGTCTCTCCCAGCACTGCATCCTCAGATCAACACCGAGGCCTATGCCTACTGCCTTGCAGACAGCGCCACTCCCAGTTAAACCAGAATCAACCACAGCACCGAGCAGTGATGACTTCCCTCTTCCAGCCTCTTTCCCAGCAGAAGCCCTGGTTTCTTTCTTCTCTTTCATGGGTCTTCCCAATGCCTTGTATGCTCTTTCTCAATAAAAACCTACAGAACAGAAAGAAATCAGGTACACCTCAACACAGTCGTTTTATTCATTGATTTTTATACTACACATTTCCATGATCTCTTCTTTGTGGGACATAAAAAACAAAGCAATCAGTCTGGGGCTGATATCCCATGCCCAAGAACAATTTTCAAGTCAGGGGTAAGCAATTGGGTAAGGTCTCAGTTTTGGGCTGACTTCTGGCAATTAGTATGTTTTGCAGGCGGTATGTACCCTTCTTAGTCATGGTTTCTATTGTTGTAACGAAAAACCATGACCAAAAAACAATTTGGGGAGGAAAGGGACTATTCAGCTTATATTTCTGTATTGCTGTTCATCACCAGAGGAAGTCAGGACAGGGACTCTAACAGGGCAGGAACCTGGAAAGCAGAAGCTGATGCAGAGGCCATGGAGGGGCCGCTGCTTACTGGCTTGGTTCCTCTGGCTTACTCAGCTTGCTTTCTTATAGAAGCCAGGACCAGCAGCCCAGGAATGGCACCACCCACCATGGGCTGGACCCTCTCCCATTGATCACTAATTGGGAAAATGCCTTACAGCTGGATCTTATGGAGGCCTTTCCTCAACTGAGCCTCCTTTCTCTCTGATGACTCTAGCATGTGTCAAGTTGACACACAAAACCAGCCAATAAAGTACCCCATAGTAACACATCCAGACTTCACCTGTGGTCACCAGGAGTGAAAAATACTTTACCTAATCTATGTAGGGAATCTGAATTCACCCAGCTGAGCCCAATTGTCCTGAGACGATCATGAGCTATCAATGCCATCATCTATTTAGCTATTAAGGTCGGGGTAATTTGTTACACCAGAGTAAATAAATTTTGTTGAATAGATAACTAAAGCTTCTGGTTCAGTGGGGAATGTAGGCTTTAAACAAGAGTAACAGTAAAATGAGGTGTGTGTTCGAAGTTCTTTGGAGTAAAGCAGATGACGCCACAAGAGCTTAGTGTAGGAATTAACTGGTTCCAAGATAGAAGCATAGCAGGAAGAGGTAAGGGTATGTGTGATGCAAGGAAGAGAACAGGGCATCTGGAAGGAACCTGCTGAACTTTAGGGCAACCTCACCCTAATCACGGGGAGCACCAAGATGAGAGGATGGCAGGAATGCTTAGAACGTGGAAATTACCATAACCATATCATAAAGGCTTTAAAGCAGTGGTCCTCAACCTTCCTAACGCTGTGACCCTTTAATACAGTTCCTCATGTTATGGTGACCCCCCACCATAACATTATTTTGTTTCTACTTTATAACTATAATTTTGCTACGGTTATGAATCGTGATGTAAATAAGTCTGGTATGCAGGATCTGATATGCGACCCACAGGTTGAGAAGCCCTGCTTTAGAAGCTCATAATCCTGAAAGCAAAATCAGTTTTTGTTGTACTCAGTCTCACCTCATTTATGGTGTGAATATGTGACAAGTCCAGAGAACTGTTCAGGTAGATGAGTGGGGGCATGAAAAATCTTTAAGTGGGTGGGGCTCCCCATCTCAACTCCTGGCTGGCTTGGAGCATGTGGTGCCTCTGTTCTTGGCTCTAGAAGCTTTGGTCCCCAGACTTGGCTGCCTCCAACTAAGCTAATGAGTGAGACCAGAACTGATGGTTTCCACATGAGCTGCTTGTGAGAAGCTTTTGGCACAGCCTGGTACAGCTCATCTCCAGTGTGGGGAACTGCTGGTCAGTCCATCCCCCATATCCCACCAAAGATGCCTGTTGTCTCAGGAAATCCCATGTCCTGGGTCAAGGCCATTGAATGCCCCAGAATATCTCCCAGGGAGCTGTTCTAAAATCCAACCAGAAGGAAGAAGTAGATACAGAACCAAAGAGTGGAAAATTTGGGCAGGAAGCTTTAAATAAGATGCAGCTTGGAAAACACATCTGGCAGAGAAAATAACGTATCACTATCAACCCCTTCACCCTCCCCTGCCAGATATGTAAATATAATGAAGTGTAGACACTTAGGCAGATCAATGCCAAGCAGAGAGAGCTTCGATGCCAGCCCCCTCCAAAATCCATGGGAGAACCTCTTTATATGCTTTTGTAAATGTGTGTAGGTAAGCAATGTTTTGAATTCTTTTTGTCAAATAAGATGCCCCCCACACACATTTTATAAACTTCACATTCCCCCTAAGTAGGCTGAAATGGGAATCAGCAACTGTCCTGAGGATTCTCTATTAAATACAGCCTTGCTTCCCAGCTCTTGAGACTGATGGAATAATCCTTTCAGCCTGAATATAATGAACTTAGGCTCAAGTCATTTTAAGTCATGATGTAAAGCTGTAGGCAAATCTGAGACTATAGAAGACTGCGTCCTGGTACAGCCACCGCTGCATCCTGTGACTCTAAAACTGTCTTTAGTAAAACTGTGGACTCCAGGAAATATGTCCTTGATGTGGGATGTCCTTCTGTACACTGCGGATATGTGTTGCTTTTATTGGTTGATAAATAAAACTGTTTGGTCTAGGGCTCAGGCTTATTGCTAGCTGCTCTTTATTTATTAACCAATGGGAGCAGCATATATTCACAGCATACAGAAAACCACCTCACAGCACTTCCCCTTTTCTGTCTAATCACGCAGCAAAATACAGATTAATAGAAATGGGTTAATTTAAGATGTAAGAGTAGCTTCCTAGTTCATGTTGCTCATTATGGGCCATGGTACAGAGATATATCCCTTCAGCAGCAATATGGCAGACTCCCACCATCTCTCATGGGCTGCAATAGAAACAAGCTTTTCCCAGCTACTGCCTGCAGGCTTGAGACACAGCTGCAGGCTTAAGAACACAGCTGTGGGCTTAAGAACTCAGCTGCACACTGCTTCCCAGAACTGGGAAGGTAAGTGTGACTCATTGGTACCTGCGCTATTTTTGAAAAACTGAGCAAGGAGGAGCCAGCAGCCAAAGCCACCGCTTTCTTAGCCACACAGCTTAGCAGTTTAAAAACTCTCTTGGGAGCCGGGCGTTGGTGGCGCACGCCTTTAATCCCAGCACTCGGGAGGCAGAGGCAGGCGGATCTCTGTGAGTTCGAGGCCAGCCTGGGCTACCAAGTGAGTTCCAGGAAAGGCGCAAAGCTACACAGAGAAACCCTGTCTCGAAAAAAAAAAAAAAAAAAAAAAAAAAAAAAAAAAAAAAACCTCTCTTGGAAAAAAAAAAAAAGAAAGAAAGAAAAGAAAAAAAGAATAAAGACATACAATAAGGATAGATTCAGATGGACAAAAACCTCTAAACGGGTTACAAGATGCTTAAAATTATATGTAGGCTTGAAAGAAAAAAGGTAAAGGGTAAATAAAGTCCTTAAAAAAGAAATAGAATTAAAAAAATCCATGTAAAGATGGATAATAAACAGAGAGTCTGGATACTATATATTATTGTATTGTCTTTGAGATTTTTAACTGCAGAGAGACATTTGATTGTGGGGGCTGCCAAGTTAAACCAACATATACATCTTAAAGGCATCCTGACTTCAAAATTTTGGGTCTAAGGATATGTTGCTCTGGAAAAGAGGTTCTGCTTTTGTTTCCACAGGAGATGAGAAGCTGTAGATTCCTTCCAGGTTAATATAGTTCCATCAAGGAAAACCCCCTGAGAGGTCTCCAATGGAAGTCATAGCCCAG
Organism: Peromyscus nudipes; assembly: GCA_902168325.1. Lineage (NCBI taxonomy): Eukaryota > Metazoa > Chordata > Mammalia > Rodentia > Cricetidae > Peromyscus > Peromyscus nudipes. The sequence goes on along the minus strand of CABHPH010131820.1, from coordinate 27,239 downwards.
ATGATCCAATATCTAGAACAGCTTCAAGGCAACTGGCTGAGATGATACAGCCTCACAGACTACTCCAGTCAGGACTTGACCATAATCCTAAATTTTCTCAGGATTCCCCATACGATTGCCAGTGCCCCCAATCGGCAGGAAGTAGTATGAAAAGCTACACTCTAATTCCCAAAATATTGTTTATAAATGTTAGTTTTTATTTAAAGGGGGTTGCTTATAAATGCAATCTCTTTCTAAAGAAAAAAGGGGATATGATATAGAAACAATAAAAAAGATAGATTATTGAATCTACTTTGATTAAAAAAACTGTTAATCTCAAAATACTCTATATTGATATGGATTTGGTTTTTAATACAAATTTAAGGTCAATTTTGTTGTACTATATGTATATTTCTACTCTTGTTTAAGGTATTATGTTTATGCAGCTCATTTAAAAATGTAATGTATAGCTAAAATACAAATCAATAGTCATCTATAATAGTTAAACTTATAGTCATGTTAATTAGGTTTTCTAGATATGCAGAGATATATTTCAGATAGATAGGTAATCTTCAAACACTTCAAAGACCTACAGAATATGGCATTTAAAATATGTTTTAAGAACTTAGACTTTTCTAGACAGTGAGACACATCTGCTCCTGGTAGCACCAATTACTTCAAAGAGGATGATGGGCTTGAAGAAACTCATTATGGCGTTTGCTTACAATGTAGAAAAGGCTAGCCATTTAGGCAAGAAACTGCTCTTGCCTGGACTGCTTGATAAACTGGACATACAGGACCCATAAGAAGGTGACCAATGAAGTTGGCCAAAACAAGGTGAGATGGTCCTTCAGGTTCCTGCTTCACAGAAGAAACTGCCAGACAGTCTGCAGGACACAGAGAAAAGCAACTGATGAACTTTGCCAGTAGACAGAACAGTCCTTCAAATTTCATGCCTCACTGAAAAGTATGCCAGATATTCTAGGCCTGTAGGCTGAAGATGGATGCCCCAATGTTCCAGAAGAACTATGGGTGACTGTCCAGGCAGTCAGATGTCTCTGTCATTTCTAGAATTTTAGAAGTTGCTTACAATGCACTTCCTGTTTAGTAAGATAATATTATATCCTTCTGGTGTCTTTGATGGAGTTGAAGACTAGATAGTTATAATTATAGTTTCCTTTAAATATGATAAAAGATAAATTAGATATAAAACTTTAGACTCACAAAGATAGAATAGATGATAGAATGTTTTCTTTAGTTTTGCCAAGTAAAAATAGACCAAATATTATAACTGTAATTCTTGCTTGATACCTGTTTTAATTATATGTAATTTTAGAATGTTGAAGTTAAATCCTTCCTTTTTAATTAGACAGAAAAGGAGAAATGATGTAGGATGTCCTTCTGTATGCTGTAAATATGTGTTGCCTATTGCTTGATGCTTTGGCCTATGGCAGGGCAGAATACAGCTAGGTGGGAAAGGCAAACTAAATACAGGGAGAAAGAAGGGCAGAGTCAAGGGAGATGCCATCCAGCCACCAAAAAACAAGATGCCAGCAGACTGGTAACGCCATGCCCACATGGCAAAATATAGGTTAATAGAAATGGGTTAATTTAAGATGTAAAAGCTAGCTAGCAATAAGCCTGACCTATAGACCAAACAGTTTGTAATTAATATTAAGCCTCTGAGTGATTATTTTATAAGCTGCTGTGGGATGGGTGGGATACAGAAAAGTTTCCAGCTAAACATCCTAACACAACCATGCTGTTCCACTTTCCATTACACCAAATTTTGCCAGGTGGATTCTAGTTATGCCAAAGCATACACAGAGGACATTGCCAAAGGTATCTTTATTTTTTTTAATGAAATTCACTTAATTTCAATTTAACTTAAATTTATTTGTATTTTCGTAGAAGTATAAGAAACAACAGAGATACATACTATGCATTTTACCTAGTTTTCCCCACTGGTAACAGAGTAAAACATGAAATTGGTATTGACACAATCTACCCACTGAATTGTCTTTTCATGTTTATGTATGAAAAAAGAGACTTCAGGTGCTCATGCAATTTAGTTGAAACTGATTAACAATAGGTTACCAGTTGGGAGAGTGTGACAGATAAGATTATTTTTATTATTTTTGCTTATTCTTGAAAATTTCATACACATATACAATGAAATATGATCATATTCACCTCCCAATTTACCTTTCAAATCTCCCAACATGTTCCTCCATCTAATTTCATGTCCTTTAAATAATTTTAATAACCCACTAAGTCCACTTAGTGCTGCCTATATGCACATGAGTGGATGTGGACCACAGGCTCAAAGAAGAGTGAGTCTGTCTCCCATAGTAGCTGTCAACTACCAGTAGTACCTCAGTAGGACTGGGACCTGGGTAGAACTTTGGAATTTTGGATTATTTGATCATGTATGGGTCTTATACAGGTGAGCACACCTGCTGTGAGTTCTTGAGTATGAGAGCCATGCTATTTCTAGTAGACAGCATTCCACAGCACTCCTCCACCCTTTGGCTTTTACAATCTTTTTGCGTCTTTCTATGATGTTCCTTGAGTTTTTATTGGGGTAAGGGATGCTGCTAAAGATGTCCCATTTAGGGTTGAGTAGTTAGCTAGTCTCCCCAAATGTATTTTTTTGTGGGTGTATTTTCATATTACTGGGATACAATGCCTTAACGTTAAAGAATTATATTCTATTAGTAGATTTAATTTCAGGACTAGTGAGGAAGGGTGTGGTGGATGCCACATAAAACTGTGGTGGGCTGTTGTATTAGTAGTGACTTCTATTAAGACTTGGAGAGCCTGGTACATTCAGTTGAGGCAGGTGGAAATGGAGGTGGGTGGGTTGGGGGAAAGGTTGGGGGATAGGAGGAGGGAGGACGGGGAATCTGTGGTTGGTATGTAAAATGAATAGAAAATATCTTAATAAAAATATTTAAAAAAGACTTGGAGAGACTTAACCCAAAGCCATGAGGTAAAAGTTCAAAATGACATTTTTGAAATATATGCAGTTTCAATTCCACACAGAAAAGTATTTTCATCTTTTTTACTAAGTGGACTTGACTGTGTAGGAAGGATCAAGGTGATTAACCAATGGCTCCTGTGACACTTTACATCTGCCATGTGTCTCATAAAGTTGTTGTGTGACACTATCCCTGGGGAGACTGAACAAATGTCTACTCCATCCAGTTAGGGAAGTGATAACAGACTAAATTAAGCAGACCACCGAAACCCAATTTGGTGAACCATAAGTTTTATTGGGGTTACTTACAGAAGTATGGGAGAATTGTTTCTCACAGGAGCAGAAATGACTCAAATACAGCTGCATCGTCAAAGCTACAGCATGAGTGACAGCCCATGGAAGATGGAAACCTGGAGTATGGTGCACAGCCTCAAGGCAGCCCAACAGGTTGGAAAGTGCCTGCTCCAGGCATTCAGTTAGTCTGAGCTTCTTGCAGACAACTCAGCTGGTCTGAGACATTTTGAGATAGCTCAGCTTGTCAGAAAGTATCTCTCAACACTGGTTACTGCCTATAAATGCTTGGGGAGGGAGAGGTCTAGTGAATTCGGTCAGTTTCAGGGTTTTCCTGAGGTTAGTGAGTTGTTAATTTTATGAGTTTAGCAAACGTCCTGCAGGATGAAATGTTTCATCTCCCCTTGTAATATCCTGTTGTTCCACCTCTGTTCTACTTTGCTTTCTTTTCTACTGATGTGATAAAATACCATTACCAAAAGCAACTTGAGAAGAAAAAGGGTTGTTTCAGCTCACAACTTGGAGTTCATCATGAAGGGAAGTTGATGTGTTACAGCTATGAGAGGAAAGTCTTCCCCAATGGCGGTGTTGTAGCTACGAGGGGAAGACATCCTGGCAGTTGGGAGCCAAGGAATACCAAAAGTCACACTGCACAACAAACTTCATACAAGAGATTGATTGGGAGAGACACAAGAAGATGGCTGCCTCTGCTCAGGTGAGAAGCAGCAGGGAACTGAGCAAGAGACAGGCTTACATACTATTCCCTGGGAGAGGAGTTTTCTACGGTGGGGATTGGTAAGATTTCAAGCCAAATCCAGGATTTGTGGGATTCCACGTTCAGGGATTGGTGGGTTTGGGTAGGTTTTCAAATCCTGAAGTGGGCTTAGACCATTTATCCTACAAAAGTCAGGACAGTAACTCAAGGAGGGCAGGAGCACAGAGTCAGGAGCTGAGGCAGAAGCCATGGAGGAATGCTTCTTACTGGCTTGCTCCCCATGGCTTGCTCAATTTGTGTTTTTATACAAGTCAGGACTATCTTACCTAGTATAACACCACACACACACACATACACACACAACACACAACACACACACACATACACACACAGAGAGACAGACAGACACACACACACACACACACACACACACACACACAAACACACACACACTTAAAAGGCCAAGTACAGGAACATGCATCAGCAAACCCAGTACTCTAACAGTGAGACAGGAGGCAGAGACAGGAGAATCCCTGGAAGTTCACAGGCCAGACTGTAGTGGGTAGCTGTTCCAGCTTTGACCTGGAAGTACTATCCCCAGTGATGCTTCCAGTAACTGTCACGCCTACCTATGGCCTGCCCCTGAGGCAGGGCCAACACGGGAGCCCTGAAGACCTGAGATCCTGATGTGCCAGCGCTCTTGGTTCCTGGTAATCCTGGATGCTGGATGGTAGGCCGAGCAGAGTTCTCTGGAGAATACTGCTGGACTGCACTTCACCTCTCCCGGATCCTGTAACCTATCCCTTTACTAAATACTTCCACCAATACCAGATAGCCTGGAGTACGCAACGACAAATACCATGGAAAGTAGGGAACAACACTGGATATTGTTCTCTGACCCCCATACTTCCATACACATGCTGTGACACATATACCTCTGAGTCTCGACACAAGATTTAAAAAGAAGGTCTATCCCCATGTGACATCTGTGAGTCTTGTCTTGGGTTTGTTCTCTAATGTATCCTGGGCTATCAACTGTAGAGGAAACCTCATTCTGACTTCGTCCCACATTTTTATCAAGTTCTGCTTCTCTCCTCATCTAACACCCACACCTCCCCATCCCTTTTTTTGTCCATCTGGGCTGTTTTTCAAAGTCCCAGTTCTGTTTCCCAAATGTTCCTCTTAAGAGTGGCCCATCCAGGGAATGTTGGCTGTCTCTTTGCAACATGACTTACAGCCCCACCTAATCATATCCCAATCCCACAGGGGTCCTTCTTGGTTAGACTCAAACAATGGGCACCACATGCTCAAGGATCCTGGAGAATTTGGGAGTACAAGATTCAATCACTTAAAATGAATCCAAATTATAATGTTAAGAACACCTCAGGGTTATGGTCAAGCAAGTGAAAATGTCAAAGGTGAGAAGGCAATGGATAAATATGAAGCGTATCCACCCATGTCTCCATTTGTCTCCTGTAACTGTAGTCAAATGAGAAAGATTTATTCTGCCATGAGACAAATAGGAAGGCCCTTGATTTCCAAATAAACTGGACTCTAAATGAAGAGAGCCTTTCTGCACCCCAGGGCTGACCGTCTTGGGAGGTTCACATCCCCTGTAAGAGCCATCAGCAGTAAATACAAAAGGGTTGAATACTGGCTGCATTCCCAAGCCCTGGATTCCTTCCGTATTGGGGTGGGTCTCATTTCGTTGGCACAAGTGTGAAGGCATCGGTCGGTTCCCTACATTCTGGCTTGGGCTGAAACTGATTTATTCCAAAATCTGTTATGTATTTAGGGTGTGTCATGCTCCGTAGGGTTTCAGTGCTATTCTAGTAACTTGTACAATTAATTACATTTTATATGCAGGCTATTAGGGCTTGAGCTGGCGTGACAAGTGTACATAGGGCAGATGGTGTGTAATCACTCACCCAATAGTTCATGCTGGTGTAGTGTGCTGAAGTCTGTAAAGCACTGGCCTTTTAGATCTGTACAACAATTCCCCTGAGGTAGGTAGTGGAGTGAAAAAGATCACTACTCTCATTACATGAAGAATAACTTAAAACTCAGAGAGGCAAAAAAGTGGCAGAGTTATAACTTGACTCCAAATTCCCCTTAAGAATTGCCAGGCAACTTTAACCATGCAACTGTAGCTCTTGGGACTCTTTGGTTGTTTTGTTTGAAATTCTCTGACATTAGCATGCATTTAATTTTTATGCAAGATATTTATTGATATATAATGAACACACAATGAACTGCACATATGTAAGTAAATAGTTTGATAAGTTTTGACATATGTATATATGCATGAAATCAACACTGCAATTAAAATAATGAACAAATCCATCACTCCCAAAATTTCTTTCAGCCATTCTGTGGTGTGGCTTCCTTTTCCTCCCTCCATTACAATGTAGTAGTTGTAGCACATTGACAATTAACCATTCCAGTAAGCAACAGGAGAATGGGTAATAAATAAACTGTGACCGATCCACAATCAGACTACTGCTTCATAATTAAAACTAATCAATAATTGATATATGCTACAACATTTTTGAATCTTACACTTGAATGAAAGAAGACAAATACATTTTTTAAAAGAGTCAAGCTTCATGATTTCATTTAAACAAAATTCTAAGAAATTGAACTAATAATTAATGGAATGAAAATTAAATAGTGTACAACAAGGAAATAAACAACTAGACATTACTACAAACATACCTGTTAAACTGTTCTATTTCTGTGAAGAGACACCATGATAAAGGAAGCTTATAGAAGAAAATCATTTAATTAGGGGCTTGCTTGTAGTTTCATTCAAACCACTGCATTCCAATCCCCAGCCCCCACATTGCAGTAGCATTCAGTCCAATTTCAAATGTCCCCATAGTCCTTCACAGTCTCTGGGGTTGGGTTATTGTTGATGTTTCTTAGTATAGCTTTCTGCTTTGCCCTTTATTGAATAGATGTTTAGATCTTTGCTGTTTCCCCAAGTTGTCAGCTTGTGGACCAGCTTGATGATAGTTGGGGTTCAGTTTTGGAACTTCTTTGCTTGCTGTTGTGAATGAGGTGTTAGAAGTGGTTTCAGCTCAGCAAAGGATAGATGTAACTTCTGAGTAGCGCTGGATAGTTTTAGGTCAACTAGACACAAGCTAGGGTTATCTGAAAGGAGGGACCCTCAATTGAGAAAATGTCTCTGTAAGATCCAGCTGTAAGGCATTTTCTTAATTAGTAATTGATGAGGGAGGGTCCATCCCACTGTGGGTAGTTCCACCCCTGGTCTGGTGGTCCAGGGGTCTATAAGAAATCAGGCTGAGCAAGTCAGGAAGAGCAAGCCAATAAGCAGCACTCTTTCGTGGCTTCTGCCATCAGCTTCTGTCTCCAGATTCTTGCCCTGTTTGAGTTCCTGTCCTGACTTTCTTCAATGATGGACTATGGTTCAGAAGTGTCAGCCAAATAAGCCCTTTCCTTATCAACTTGCTTTTGGTCATGGTGTTCCACTGTAGCAATAGAAACCCTAACCAAGACATGAGACATGGAGCAAACTGTCCGTTGATTAATTATTCTTACCAAGATTCTTCAGAAGTCTGTGGAGCTTTCTCTCTGGGTTCTACACATTGTCCTTGGGTAGCAGTGGTTTGGATCACAGTGTAAATAAGTGGTGCTTCACGGGTGCAGGGCATGGACCATCACAGTATTCGTAGGTAGAAATGTGTGGGGTAGAGGCCAGGTTGGGTGTTCCTTATCTGGGATCATGTGAGAATGATGCCGTACAGTCCTAGGGCATCTTGATATATATCATCGTGGACTGACTCTGGGGGTTTCTAACTGTGATCACGGTCACAGGATGCCACCAAGTGGTCTCTGGACTGAGTTGTCAGTGGTGTAGTAGGTATGGAGGAGGTAAATTGGGTTTGAGTGTTCCTATGTGGGGATTCTTGGTCACAGAACTCCACTTTATCTTGGGGTGCTAGGGTTTTGGATTCCATGTGGTCCTGGAGCATCACAGTAGGTGGAGTGGCTCACAGGCAGATGGGTGGGTTGCATCTGGTTGTCCATATTTGGGGTTCTAGATCAGACTCCATGTGGTTCTTGAGTAGTAGTGTGGGTAGTATCTTTATCTGCTCTTATACGGTCCTGAATTACCTGCCTAGAGAATGATCCCACCATAGTGGGCAGATCTTCCCCCTCAGTTAACTAACCTAATCAAGACAGTCCCCCATAGACATGCCCACAGGCTAAGTTGTTGTAAACAACATCATTGAGACTCTTTCACTAGAGGATCCTAGGTTGTATAAACCTTTACAAAGACAAAGGTCTTCAATTTTCCTGGTCAATAAGCAGGCATGAAATCATTGCATGATGTATTAGGTGCACACTGAATACTATATAAACTTTTCAAACTACATTTCAAAAAATCTTTACTACATGACATCCCCAACATCCAGTTACAGTTCCTACCCTTCCTCACCAACTCTAGACATGATCAGTTTTAAAATTTTAGCCAGTTTAATAGGTATGCTTGTAGTAATGTCTCACTGTCTATTTCTTTATTATACATTACTTAAGTTTCATTCTATTAATTACTACTGATATTTAGTACCTTTTCATGTCCGTATTTTTATTCGTGTGCATGTGCATGCATGAGTGTGTGCGTGCGTGCGTGCGTGAGTGTGTGTGTGTGTGTGTGTGTAGTTGGGGAATACTGATGATTATATTTCTCCTCCAGTAGTGTGCAGAGTACCTCCCAGTACCATGGATGCTAGCCAGTAGGGGTGAAGCTTCTAGTTCGAAACCAGCTTACTTCTCTGTGTTCAATGACATAAGTAAGCGTTGTCTTCAGCAGTGGTGCCTTATCATCCGATTGTGGAAAGCAACCAGTAGACTTGACAGTAGGCTGTGATATTTGGGGTTTTACATGGGGACCTTTTGGGCAACAACTTAACAAGGTGCAACCCATTCCTGTTACTGGAGGTTTTAGTTGGTGACATGATGTCTAGTTAGGACCTTGTCTCCCAGGTCATTTGATGGTTCCATTTAGATATGTATACAGTTTCCTTTCACATATGTGAAAATGTATATATACATATACATGTACATATATATCCTTTAACATGTGTATATATTTTAGGAAGCTTCTACAGTAGTGAGTTCATGTGGTTTTTTTTTTTTAATGGCTTTCAGTGTTAGTTGTCCCTCTCCATATTCCTTGCTCTACCCTTCTCTCCCATCCTCCTCCCTATTCAATCCTCCTATTCTAGTTCCTCCTTTGTCCCCCCATAACATTGTATTTTCCTTTTCCTTGGAGGCCATCGTCTTTCCCCCTGTTTCCTTACTAGGTAACGAACCTCTGTGGTTATATGCATTGTAGCATGCGTATCGAAGACCTAAAAACTAATATTCACATATACAAGAAAACATACAATATTTTTCTTTTGGCAGCTGGGTTATCTCACTCACCATGATGTTTTGTAGCTCCTTTTATTTAAGTTGTAAATTTAATGATTTCGTTTTCTTTTTTTTTTAACATAGTTTTTCTTTATTGATTCTTTGGGAATTTCACATCATGCACCCCAATCGCACTAATTTTCCAACTCTTCTGTGTCCACCCTCCACCCTTGTAACCTTCCCAGGGCCCAAAAGAAAATAAAAAAGCAAAAGAAAAATTGTGATATACTTGTACCACTCCGCTCCTCCATCTTTACCACCCCTCCATCACATATTAGCTGGTTGTTGTAGTGACCTCAGAACCTGTGGTGTGTTATGTAGTATACTCATTTGCCCAAACAGCTTTACTTACAAATGTTCATTCCAATGAGTCATTGGTCTGGTTCAAGGCCTCTGGCTTCTGCTTTGCCATCAATACTGGACTCTCACTGAGACTCATCTCAGATACCCTGCTATTGCCCAGAGTCATGGAGATCCTGTGGCTATGATTCCACAGGACTGGCCCCTTCATGCCCACTAGCAGCTCATAGATGGGGTAGATGTCTAGGCCAGCTCAAGACCCTGGATCTGGGCCTGAGTGGCAGCTGAGTAGTTGATCAGCCAGGGTATCTACTGGCCCTCCTCCCACTCCCTGTGAAGGTCATGGTCAACTCTCCCATGCCCATGCCATTGGGGCCAGTTCTCCCACACCCACAGCACTGCCTACGATGTTGCACAGTGATTGACAAGGAGTGGAGCCAGCTCTCCCATGGCTGGTGAGGGGCAGGACCAGTTCAGCACAGCACTATGACATCAATATGGCTTCAGGTGGCAGCCCAGACCACAGATATCATGTGGGCTTTGATGGTTACATAGGCCTCCAACATCAATACAGACTCCATCTATGAAGGACCATAGATCCACATATGGCCCCCAGCAGAAGCATGGGTCCAGATGTCACCATGGCTTCAGGTGGCAGTGTAGGCCACTCAGATCAGTATGGCCCCTAGCAGCAGCATGGCCCTTGGACATCAACATGGCTTCAGGTGGCAGCCCAGACCACAGGCATCAGAATGGTCCTTGGTGGCTACATGGGCCACAGACATCAACACAGACCCTGGACGAGGTAGGACCATAGACCCAGACATGGCCCTTGGTGGCAGCCCTGCCCGGACATCATTGTACCACATTTTCATTATCCATTATTCAGTTGATGGGCATCTAGGCTGTTCCCAGTTTCTTGCTATTGTGAATAGAGCAGAAATGAACACTGATAAGCAAGTATCTCTGTAGTACGAAGTTAGAATCTTTGGAGAATATGCACAAGAATGATGTAGCTGGAACCTGGGGGATCACCATACTGATTCCCATAGTGGCTGTACCAGTTTGTACTCCTAACAGCAATGAATAAGCATTCCCCTTTCCTGGCATTCTTGTCAGCATGTATTGTCATTTTTAAAACTGAGCTTGATCATTTTGACTGGGGCAAGATGAAATCTCAAGGTAGTTTTAACTTCCAGTTCACTGTTGGCTAAGAATTTCATAGATTTCTCAGCCATTTGTGTTGCATCTTTTGAGAACTCTGTTTCATTCTGTAGCCAATTTTTAAAATTGGGCTATTTATTTTCTAGATGTCCAGGGTTTTTTTTAGTTCCTTATATACTCTATCAGCCCTCTACCACATGTATAGTGGGTAAAGATCTTTTCCCATGCTGTAGGCTGTTGCTTTGCCTAGGTGATGGTGTCCTTTGCCATACAGAAAATTGTCAGCTTCATGAAGTCCTGTTTATTAATTGTTAATCTCACTGCCCTATAATATCAGTGTCTGTTAATCCATGGTGGTCAGATAGGATTCATTGTGTTATTTCAATTTTCTTATATCTGTAGACTTGCTTTGTGTCCTATTATGTGGTCAGTTTTGAAGGAAGTTTCATGAGCCGCTGCAAAGCAAAACACATTCTTCAGTATTTGTGTGGAATGTTCTGTAGATGTCTTCTAGGTCCTTTTGATTCATGACATTAGATAACTCCAGCATTTCTCTGTGTGGTTTTTGTCTGGGTGATCTTCCATTAGACAGAGGGGTGTGTAAGTCACTCTCTGCCACTGTTACTGTGTGAGGGTCATTGTGTGAGTTTAGCTGTAGAGGTGTTTATTTCATGAACCTCGGTGTCCTTCTGTTTGGTGCACAAATATTTAGAACTGCTATAGCCTCTTGGTGGATTTTTCCTTTGCATAGTCTACAGTGCCCTTACCTATCTCTTTTGATTAGTTTTGGTTTCAAGTCTATTTTGTAAGATATAAAAATGGTTATACCATTTACTTCTTGGGTCCATTTGCTTGGAATAACTTTTCCAATTCTGTAAAAGGGTAAATCTGAGGTGATATCTATTCTCAATGGTGAGGTATGTTTCTTAGATGCAGCAGAAAGATAAATTCTGCTTTCTAATCCAGTATATTAGTCTGTACCTTCTTTTTTGGGAATTGAGACCATTAATATTGAAGGTTATTAATGAGCAGGGATTCTTGTTATTTTGTTGTTATGATTTGGTCCCCCACCCCACCACCATTTCAGTAGAAAGAAATTGCTTAAATTTGGCTTTATTATATTTTCTTTTTCTGTCTATTGTGACTGATAGGTTTGCTGGCTATGGTAGTTTGGACTGGCATCTGTGGTCTCTTAGCACTTTCAAAATATCTGTACAGGTTTTTCTGGCTTTCAAAAGTCTCCATTGAGAATCCAGGTATTACTATAGTGGACCTGTTTTTATATGTGACTCAATATTTTTCCCCTTCAACTTTTCCTTTGTTCTGTTTTTTTAGTGATTTAGTTATTATGTGTTGTAGTGAATTTCTTTTCTGCGCCTGTCTATTTGATGTTCTGTATGTTTCTTGTACCTTGATAGATATTTCCTTCTTTATATATTGGGGAAATTTTCTTCTATGATTTTGTTTAAAATATTTTCTTTGAGTCTGAACTGAGTTTATTCTCCTTTTCCCAAAGCTATTACTCTTAGGTTTGGTCTTTTTATAATGTCCCAGATGACTTGGATGTTTTGTGCTTAAGAAAAAAATATTTAACACTTTCTTTGACTGAGCTATCCATTTCTTCTATTTTATCTTCAAGACTATCTGTCATGTCTTGTAATCTGTGAGGCTTACCTCCAAAGTTTTGGGTTGATACCCTAAATTTTTCATTTCCGGTTTTATTCCCATTTGGATTTTATTTAGTGATTCTCTTTCTACTTTCATGTCTTAAAATGTTTCCACTATTTGATGCAACTGTTTGTGTTTTCACAGTTTCCATGAAGGCATTTATTTATATCCTTTTAAAGGTCCTTAAACATATTCGTAATTGCAATTTTGAAGTCTTTGCCTTCTTGTGTTTCAGCAAAACTGCATTTCTCAGGCCTATTGAAATAGGGTTGCTGGCTTCTTGAGGAGGTAAAATTATCTTAGCTGTTTTTGTTTGTGTTTTTGCAGTGGAGTTTAGGCATCTGGAGTATTTGAAGTGTTTCTTATTGTAGGTCTCTGACCTTGTCTTTGTTGGGTAGGTGTTCTGTTCTTTGGTTGCTGTTGCCCATCTCAATCCTAGGCAAATGTGGTGACTGTGAGGTGCCTGGTAGAGAATGCTTCTGCAGGGGAGACACAAAGAAATGTTTATGGGCTAGGAGAAAGGCTGAAATAGACAGTAGGAAAGAGCTAGTGGAACTGGGTTTGCACCTAGAGTCCCAAGGGAGTGGAGGTAGTTTGGGAGAAGGGGTTCCTGCAAGGAGGCTGCTGCAATAGTAACAATAATTCTAGAAAGATCAGAATGGAGGACAGAAAGGATCATGAAAATTGTTTAAGCCTATCCTACCCATTGTGACCACAGGGGGGTCTCTGGGAGAAAAATGTTTCTAGGCCATGGTGCATGGTACAAAGGAATAGAGATGGGCTAGAAAGGAAGGTTGAGAAGGATGATGGAAAATTGCTCAGGGCACAATGGGTCTTCAACAATATACGAAGACCCCAGGGAATGGAGGAAGGGTGCAGGAGGGGTTCCTGCAGGCGGGCTGGAGTAGGACTAAGAGTAAATCTGTAGAGACAGGAATGAAAGACATTCTCTGGGTCTGCACCCTCCACCTTATTTCTTGAGATGAAGTCTCTTGCTAGACCTCAGCAATTGGCTAAGCTGGCTGGCCAGCAAGCCCTACCAACCCACTTCTCTCCAAATCCACTGTTTTTAATCTAAGTTGTTCTATTACCAATAAAGACTCAGGAGTTAGATATTGGGATGAATATCTAATAGATCAAAGAAGCAGCAGAGGCATTATCAGTTGACTCTTCACACTTCCCAGATTGAAGAGACCTTGAAATCTCTAAGTCCCTCCCTACTCCTGGCTTCTCTATGGCTAATTCCAGTCAGCTAACCACTGGCTCTGCCCCTGATTCAAGGTTAATTTTATTAACACAGTCTTGGGGTGTCACAGCATGATCAAATATCCCACAACATTTCCCAGTTTTTGTCTAAATGAAAAGGAAGGTTTTAACTCTGACACAGTAAAGCTATATACAATAAGAACAATTATTAAGTAAGAATTGCATTCACAATGTCCAGTCCATTTGCATTTGGCAAATTCAGAGAAAACACTCTATTATCTAACCTATCTTTGTGAGTCTGAAGTTTTATACCTAAACCAGTTTGTATTGTAACTTATAATACCAGCCTAAAAATATCTTTTTAGGCTTTAAAACATTTTCTTAGATAAACTACTTAAGCTTTTATGTCTCTCAACTTTTATAAACATTATAACTCTTTTCTAATTTTCTTTTCTGAATTTGGTAACAAAGAAGACGATATAACTATCTAGTCTTCAAACCCCATCAGAGACCTGAGAAGGATAAACTATTACCTGAATAAACAAGAAGTGCAGAGTGAACGACTTCCAAAACTATAGCAATGACAGAGACAGCATGATGTCTGGACAGTAATCCAACGTTCTTCTGCAAGGTTGGGGCATCCATCTTTGACTTACAGGCCTTCACTTTTTTCTGTGAAGCAGGAATTTTGAAAGACTGTCTTACTTTGTCTTGGCAAAGTTTGGCAGTCATCTCTTTTTGCATCCTGTTTGTCCATTTGGACAACATACTGTCAGCAGTTGAGACAAGGACAGTTTCTTGCCCAATGGCTAACTGTACCACAAAGAAAGCAAAACTTTTGGAGGTTCTTCATGCCCACCATCTTCCCTGAAGTAGATTGGTGCTTCCAGGAGCAGACACGTCTCACTGTCATGAAAAGCCTTATGGTATTAAAACATCTTGAATGCCCTATTCTGTAAATCTCCAAAGTGTATGAAGACCACCTATCTATCTAAAATATATGTTTTACCTTGAAAACATACCTAACATGACTATAAGTTTGATTGTTATACAATAATTGCTAACCTGCATTTCTTTCTTTTAATTTTAAAAATATCTAGTATTTTATTTCATTAATATTAGACATTACAGGTTAAATTTACTATTTTGAAATGATGTCTTCAAAATTTATTTGTAACTGTGTATACAGGAATACTTGTGTAATCTTGGAATTAGATGTTTTATAAATATATGGCATAAAGAGCCATTAAAACCATAAACAAATATGTCTCTTTGCATCTGATCAACTAGAATTTTTATATGTTTTTAAACCATATCTTTAATTGTTTTCTTCCAGACCATGCTAATTTAAAAATTTGCAAGTTTTATATTCACTGCATTCATTTTTTTTCTGTCAACAGCAACCCTACTAATGAGCATGTCTTCCAACAGATGAATATGCAACAATGACAGTCTATTTCCACTTAAAAAGGAAGATGGGCTATTTCATGATCCAAATACACACTGTGTGCATTATGACAGTCATTCTTTCTCAGGTGTCTTTCTGGATTAATAAGGAGTTGGTCCCAGCAAGAACCATCTTTGGTATGCCTCACATTTTGTGTTCTATTTCCATTCATTTTCCACTTTCTAATGCTTGTGTTTTATAATAAATACTGACAACTGTGGTCTCTCAACACAGAGAAGAAACAGGGTCATATGTCACATAAAATGACTCTCATCTTTTTGCAAGTTGTGTGGTAAATCAACAAAAAAATTTCCCTCCAATAATTCTGGCTCTCTCCTATGACTTAAGTGTGTCTTAGATAGCAGTGCTCAGCATAAAGGAAAAATCTTACTGGAAGATGGTAGGGAATGCCTTTAATTGCAAGTGGGAGGCAGAGAATCTCTGTGAGTTTGGGTCCAGCCTGGTCTACATGTGAGTTCCAGGACAGCCAGAGCTGTTACACAGAGAAATCCTGTCTCAAAAAACAAACAAATAAACAAAAAAAAAAACCAAACCTGATTTGTATATCCAGGAAAACAACTGACTAATATAGTAAAATTCACTCATATGAATTATATCTCACTTTCATTGGGTTGAATAAAGTGAAGTTGCCATCTTGAAGATCCCAAAGTAGATAAATATTGACAATTTCCTATAGTTTAGTCAAATGTTTGCTTCCATTTGTGAAGTATAAAATCATTACTTGATGGAGAAAACCAAAATAATAAAAATGAGATTGGTAACTAAATATTATGAGAAGCAAAATTCATTTTTTTCTAGCATTTTTCATAGTTATAGATTTGGGGGGGTTCTTCTTTTTTTATTAACATTTTTCCTTTATTTTACACACTGACCACAGTTTCCCTTCCCTCCTCTACTCTCTCCCCTACAATTCTCGCCTGCCCCCTTCCCTACCACCCACCCCTCCTCTGTCTCCATTCACAAAGGGGCAGGCCTTCCATGGGCTTGAACATAGAATGACACCTCAAGTTGACTAACCTGCATTTCTTAATTATCCTAAATAGTTTGTAATAATAGCTTTCAAGGACTAGGACTTTACGGAACATTTTTAAATGAGCTACCTAGATGCAATACCTTAAACGAGTAGAAACATATATACAGTATGTTCTAACACATAACCTCAAATTTGTATCAATATACAAAACTATTGTGTATGTGTTGTATATGTGTACCCTGTTTTCATTAAGTATTCATCTGTTGATGGTCATTTAGGCCGATTTCATAAGTTGGTTATTACTAAAAAAGAAAAAAAAAGTAGAAATATACATGAATGTTCAAATATCTTTGTGGTAATACGTAGAGTCCAATGGGTATATGTCCAAGAGTAGTACAGCTAGGTCACATGGTAATTCTAGTTTTAGTCATTTGAGAAGCATCTATACTGGTTTTCCTAATGGTTGCATCAGCTTACACTCCTACTAACAGGGAGTAAGTGTTCCTCTCTCTCTACATCCTCACTAGCAATTTTCTTCTAAATGATGTCCATTATAATTAAGGTGAGAGGGAATCGCAAAGTTTCTTTGATGGCTGCAGATATTGAAAACTTTTAAAGAGCTTTATAATCCGTTTGTATTTCTTCTGAAACTCTCTTATCAACTCACTAGCCTAAAATTAAGGGTTTTGTTTTCTCATTTAGTCTTTTGGGTTCTTTGCATATTCTGCATATTAATACCATGTCAGAGGTATAGCTGGCAAAGACTTTTCCCATTCTATAGGTTGTTTTTTCACTCAATTAACTGTTTCTTTTGGCATATAAAGGCTTTTTAACTACATGTAATGTCATTTGTTAATTATTTGGGTTAATTCCCTATACTGTGGGAGTCTTATTTGGAAAGTCTTTTCCCTATGTTTTCTTCTAGAAATTTTGTTATTTCATGTTTTTAATTGAGGTCCTTGATCTATTTTGAATTAGTTTTTGAGTAGGGAAACATATATGTACTTGATTTCATTCTTCTGCATGAAAAACTGGTTGATATCCAGTTTTGTTAGCACTGTTTGCTGAATAGGCTCCCCCTCTCCTCTCTGTCTGTCTGTCTGTCTGTCTGTCTGTCTCTCTGTCTCTCTCTCTCTCTCTCTCTCTGTGTGTGTGTGTGTGTGTGTGTGTGTGTTAATCATTGTCAAAAACTAGGTGGCCGTAGATTTATGGGTTTATTTCTGGATCGTCTAGTCTGCTTCATTAATCTACGTGTATATTTTGTGGAAGTATCATGATATCTTTGTCACTATGACTCTGAAGTGTAGTGTGGTATCAGTGATACCTTTTATAGTATTTTTTCTACTAAGGATTGCTTTTGCTACCTGTGACATTTGTTTCCATATACATTTTAGGATTGTTTGTTCTAGTTATGTGGAAAATATCTTCACAATTTTTATGGAGATTGCTTTGAACCAGTAAATAGCCATTTTCACAGTGTTCTGCCCCTGTAGACGGGGACTCAGTGCCTTTTTAAGCCAGAAGTATATTATTGCCGTTGTTAGGTGGAGGAATTACTCGTGGAATTACTACACCCTTTTCCACTTCCTTTTGCAAGGGTCAGTTTTGCAACCTCAGCATTTCTTTTCTCCTTTCATTCTCACAATCCCTCTGTTAATGCTGCCTTCTGTGGGGTTCTTCCCTTTTGAACAGATCTGCAACCTCCCTCAAGTGTCGCTGTCACATGTGTGGGTTTGGCCACATTTTGCTCCTTTTTGACTGTCACTCACTCCTTCCCAGAGTTCTAGTTTATTGCTGTCACCACTGGGGTTTACAACAGCTTTCAATGTGGCTCCTTTGTGAGCCTCATTAATATGCAGTTATCACCTCTCCTCACATCGTTAACAGACATTAACCACAACCAAGCCTAATACTGAAGTGTGAAGATCCTGTGGCAGCAACTTGTTCTTGGGGAAAATAAAGAGCATGATGGAGGAGGACTCTAGGTAGAAAAGTGGAAAGGCCTTCCTTTCCAACATGCAGATTTTCATCAATCACACACACACACACACACACACACACACACACAAATCGTAGAAGGAGAATGAACAAATTATAACGTAAAGACACAGAGATAGAAAAATGTGCCCCAGCATCTGTCTGTCTAAATTTTGAGTTAAAGTCACGAGTAGTTACAAGGTTTGGGGTCCAAAGCTCCAGGTTGTTGTTTAAATAAGAACTCAATTAGCAAGGCTAAAGGGAGGAGCAATTAACAAAGGTTATTGGCTGTTGTCTTTAATGTCATGAAATCATCACTTAGATCAAAACTTAGATGTGTTTCAAGGTTTGTCTTTGGAGGTAGTTGGTTCAGTTTTAGCCTCAGAAAGGGATAGTCCCACCACTGGTGAGAAACAGTCTTATTTCAACTCATAGTCGGATTTGATTTCCTGAGGTGGATCTTTTCTGTTCTCTGTCCCAGTCTTGACTGATCTTCATAAATATCAAATCCACAGATTCATAGCTATCATTTGAGCTATGGGATGACATCACTATTCAGCCTCCTTACCGCCACCCCTGTGTCCCACTCCTGATAGTCTTGTGATCTCTTTTTTTGTTGAACTCAAAGGCCATCTTTCTGAAACAAATTAAATATTACTTTGAGTTTTTCTTTGCAAATGAATGAGCTGAAGCTCCTAGAAGGAATGTACAGTTTGGCAAGTATCATTGACAGTTCCTTTCTTTTATATAGAGAGATTAAAAAGTAAAAAAACAAAAACAAAACCCACCACTCAATGGGTGAGACCCTTTGAGGGCAGCATGGCTATGACCAGTTCTGTCTAGTGGGTTGTGGAGAACTGTGATGTTCTCTACTTCTAGGCTGGAGCACTTAATTGTGTGTGTTCCATATTGGGATCCTGGTGACAGAGTGCCCATCAGCCTCAGCTGCTCTAAAGAGCTTCCCTGACAGGTTTTTTTGAACGCATCATGCAAGGAACCAACAAACCTTTGTTTTTTCAAAACACTAGGGTTCTAAGGTGACTGTTTCCCAAACCACAATGTGGAGTAGGAAAAAAAAGTTGATACAGTAATAGACGGATCTACCCTAAAATAAAAAAAGATGTGAGAATTCAACTTAAACTCATCTCTAAGATGTATTTATATTTTATTTATGAGTCTGTGTGCATATACACGCAGCTATTCATGGAGTATAGACGAAGGTGTTGGATGCCCAGGAGCTGGAGGTACAAGCATCTGTGAAATATTTGATGTGGATACTGGGAACCAAACTCATGTCTTCTGCAAGAACAGCAAATGTTCTTAACCGTTGAACCATCTTTCCAGCCCCAAAGAAATAATTTTAAGGTGGCAAATGCATTGAAGTTGTGACCTGAGAGTAATGCAGGACTCAATTTGATTGTTTTTTTTTTCCCACTCTCTTGTCCTCCATTTACTTTCTTCTGTCTTGGTTTACATTAGGTTAGTCTAACTTTCTTTGTTGTCTGTTGTCTCAGTGATAGCATATGATTATAGTTGATAGTATGTACTGAAGCTACCCACCACATTTCCGAAGGAAAAAGTCAGAGAAGCTACTGAGTTTGCCAGAACCTAGAGTAAGGATTACAGAACTCCCCCAAATAGCTAAGAGATTTTTTTCAGAGCAGCCATTGATTTACTTAGACAACACTTATCCGGATCAACTACACACCAGGCGGGGTGCTAGGCATTGATAATGCTGAAACAAATAGTCCTTGCCATTAAGAACTTTTTTGTAGACAGTTTCACTACACAATTTAGGCTGGCTTTAAACTGTAAATTCTTTGGCCTCACATTCTTGAGTTCTGGGATTACAGGTATGTGCCACCACACCAGCTCTTCAAGGACTTTCCTGTTCTATGGAGAATAAAATAAGTAGCTTTGGTATTTGAAGATAGTCACAGGTCAGTTCTAGCATCCTAGATGCTCAAATCTACCCCACTACCCTTAAGGGCACCTGTCACCTTCTACACAGCTCTTCTTTCAGGGAGAGCTGATGGGTGTGTGACACAATCTGGACTTAGCTCCTTTCTCTTGAAACTTTAATGAAAGCAATGTGTGTGAAGGACAGCTCTGTGGATTTGGTTATCTCTTTCCACCTTTCCTTTATGCAGGTTCCTGGGACTGAACTTTGTCTTCAGGCTTGAGCATCCACTGCCTTTACCTGTGGAACTATCTTAGCAGGCCAAGAAGGACATTTTTTTCTTAATAAGACAATAGACATTTTATTATGACATTTTCATACATGAATATAACACATTTTGATTACATGCCCACCCATTACTACTCTTAGCCACCCCCACTGGCCCCTTCCTCTTTCTGAATAGTCAAGTCCTTTATGCTTCAGAATTGCCTTATGCAATAGATATATGTGTTCTCATCTCACAGACAGAAAGCTGAAGTTCAGAAAGGCTAAGTAGCTAGTCCAGGTCACATAGCAGTAAGGAGTAGGCTAGAACCTATGCCTGTCTCCAGAGTTCAATATGAATGGACCCTTCATCATTCTGAATATAAACAGGCTATGTTACATGAAGAACATTAAATGGCTGACCTCTTGCATACAACCCACCCTTGCCCCTAATATGCCCAGTACCTGAAATATTAACTTCACAAACATATTTCTTAGGATTCTAAGACATGAGAGTAATCAAATTCTCTGGCAGGTAGAAGAGCTTCTCAGCAATATTACTACACTTTCGAATCACCAAAAGTGCTTTTAGGAATTGCCAGTGTGACCATTGGTGTGAGGCCACACACAACTTTAAAAAAACTAATGAAAGATTTCATTCAAGTTTGCCAGCCAATAGGTCATCAAGTAACAAGCACCAGAAACTCAGGGTGGAGCCTATCGTTCTGCTCTCCCAAGCTTTTCAGGTGATCTGGTCAGTGTTTTTCTGTGAAGTAAATGAGCATCTATCTACAGAGAAGAAATTTGGTACAGGGAGAGGACTTCCCCTTGGCACTGGAGGCAGAAGAGGGGATACAGGAAGGCGATCCTGGTTTCAAGATAAACAGTTCTGGACAGTTGTCCTCCTGCATATGTGAGCTGCACACGTCCACTCAGGCCAGCACAGTCCTTGGGCGGACTTTGTTCCACTTCTTCCCATGGTCTCCTGCAAGCAGTCAAAAGCCTTTTTTTTTTTTTTTATGGTGGTGGGATTAGGAATGGCCCCCATAGACTCATGTGTTTGAATGCTTGGCCCATAGGGAGTTGCACTATTAGGAAGTGTGGCCTTGTTGGAGTAGGTGTAGCCTTGTTGGAGAAAGTGTGCCACTGTTGGGGGTAGGCTTTGAGGTCTCATCTATGCTCAGCTACACCCAGTACACAATTGTTTCTGCTGCCTGCAGATCACGATGTAGAACTCTCAACTCTTTCTCCAGCACCATGTCTGCCAGCATGCTGCCATGATGATAATGGACTAAACCTCTGAAACTGTAAGCCAGCCCCAGTGGAATGCTTTTCCTTTATAATAGTTTCTGTAGCCATGGTATCTGTCCACAGCAAAAGAAACCCTAACTAAGACACCTCTCTTCCTCAATGATGCCTGGAAGGATGAAATTACCAGGCATGGCAGAAAGGTGGCTCCACATGTGGCTTCAGTCATCAACCTTCTTTAGAGTCAGAAGAATAAGAAGCCTTGAGGGGAAGGCAATGTAATGGGGAAAACACAGAAATAGAAATTATGGAGAATACAACTCATGAGCTGGGAGAATGACCAAGATTCTTTCTCACAGACAGTGATCCCACTGGTTGGCAAGTCACGTACTTCCTCCTCACTCCCAGTTAAATACAATCATTTTGGATCCTCTCTGTGCTTCTCTCCAGCAAGAGAGAGAAGAGTCATATTTAAGAAACTCCAAGGCAGGAGGAAAGACACCTCAGAGAGAGGCAGCCTGGCAGGTCCACAGATGGAAACAGCCTTCCCGTGCATGTGATGGAATGCCGAACACTCGTGCCTCTGACAGTCTAGGCATTCCTTCTTCACCCCATAATATTATTGAAAATATTAAATGAATGGCAATTGGAATGTACAGACCATGATAATTAAAATAGACCTATATAGATCTATATTGACTTTAAAGAAATCCAAATGTATGGGTGTTTTTGCTTACGTATATGTGTGTGCACCATGTGTGTGCATGGTGCACTCTGAGGACAGAAAAGAGTGGGTAACTGCCGTTACCCACTGTGTGAGGTGCTGGGGATCAAACCTAGGTTCTCTGAAAGAGCAACTAGTGTGCCTCACTGCTGAGCCATCTCTCTAGTCCCTGGATTGATTTTTTTTTAAATCCCTAAAAATATTTACTCCAAGGAAAGATTTCTATCAAAACATTTTCCTCTTTTATTACCAGCATTTATTATTTCTACAAAGTAATGGATTTGATCAAGACATAGTATTGGTTTAAATATTAAGGCAACTCCACGTAATTAAAATGGAGGTTTATTTTGTGGGGTAACTTACAAGTGAAGGGTTAGGTTACAGGGTCTGGGAAAGGTGAAGCGCAGTCCAGCAGTGTTCTCTGGAGAACTCTGCTCAGCCTACCTCCAGCGTCCAGTTTCCAGGAACCAAGCAAGCTCGCCCATCAGGATCTCAGGTGTTCAGGGTCCTCTCTCGGCCCCACCGTGCAGGCGTGACAGTTACCAAAGCCACAAAGGGGGTGGTACTTCCAGGTCAAAGCTGGAACGGCTATCCCCTACAACATAGTCTCAATATATAATTTACGTTGATCATATTCACCCCATTGTTCCCTCTTGTACCCTCTCCTTCTCTTCACAAATAACCCTTTCTACTCTCACCCAGACCCTTCTTGCTTGCCAGTCAGTGACTGTCGTTGTGGTAAAGCTCTTCTAGGCTGTGTGCACCATTCTTCACCACCTTATACACTTACCTGCTTCCTTGGCTCGAGTGACCCTATTGGTTCCTCATTC
This sequence comes from Peromyscus nudipes, assembly GCA_902168325.1. Lineage (NCBI taxonomy): Eukaryota > Metazoa > Chordata > Mammalia > Rodentia > Cricetidae > Peromyscus > Peromyscus nudipes. Next base: position 4,113 of record CABHPH010131820.1, on the reverse strand, counting down.
TTACCTCTCTCATATCTGTCTGGTCTTTGGGCTCTCCACTGCCTTCCCTTCTTGCCTATGGAAGGTGTGTCCCTGGGTTCAATTCTTGATCACTCTCTTTTTACTCACCGAGCTCTACCTTGGTTGAGCCCACCCTTTCTCTCCTGGATTTAATCACCCCCATATTCCGATGACATCTGCAGGTTCAGGAATGTTCACCCCCAACTGGCACTGCACCTCTGCTCTTCCCAGCTTCTGAAGTTAGATAGGACAAATAAGACAGATTTTATCAAGAGACTCTGAGAAGAGATGTGTGACTCCTAGGCACAGGAGCAGGGGCCCATGTATAATTCTTTAGGACCTTTTCTCCTCTACTCAGTGAAAAAGGAGCACACTCTAGATGAAGACCAGCCTTGTCAGTTTTAGTTCCTAAGTGGTAGTGACCAGCGGAGCCCAGCACAAACGCAAGTCTGATACATGGTATAAAACGGATTTTTTTTTCTCAAGCCTCACAGACTTGGACTTTGTCTGATACTGCAGCTTGTATAATCCATCATCCCAACTTCCAAGTCTGTTCCCTAGCCTCATCTCTCCCTACAGTAATTAATAATTTCTTTAAAAATCAAATCAGTATTTCTAGCCCAGATTGCTTCCCAGGTTTTCTCCTACTGTCTTTTTGTTATAATCTGCCATTGGACAAATCCATTACTCAGAAGCACCTCATTTCCGGCACTCTCTATCTCTGTGAGAACACCCCAATCTCTGCAGACACTAAAAAAAAAAAATCAGGGACCAATACAGACATCCCCAGCACCACCACCCCATCCAATCTCAAGTCAATCTTTGTTAAGCGCTTCTAAAAATACCTCCTAGTTGTTTCTTGGCTTCCTTATTAGCTCTCCAGCTGTCCGTGTAGAGAAGCAGAAGTGAAGCATGACCACTTTCTTATCCCCTGCCTTACTCACCTGTCAAAACCGTCATCCTCGCTCTGGACAGGAGGGATCATTCACTTACAAATACAGCCATTCTGAAAGTCATGAACTCTGTCTCTTCCATTCCCACCCCGGGCTGCTGGTTTATCAGTTGTGACCTACGCCTATCTGCAACACCACCATGTCTCCCGTCCCCAATGTCACCTTCCGCACTGCAGTCACTTCTCCCTGGCTCTGTCACTAGCTCCTGTTGATTGTCTCAGACACACCTGTACATCATCTCTGCCCGAAGGCCTTTCCTACCTTATGTTCATCTCTCCTCTGCATTTCCACAGCATCCTGTTTGTATTCCCATCTCAGGGGTAATGGCTGCCTTGTGGTCCATGGATTGAGGTGAACTTGCCTAGAGTAGGTGAAGAGAGTCCTAGGACCTTGCTCTGCTTCTACTGGGACATGTCTCATTTGGAGATGATTTGTCTTTTTCTAGTTCCTTCCCTCATTCAGAAGTCCTGCCGTTTTGTCTTCCTTCTCTGACCCTCTTTCCATCCTTTCCTGTTCCTCCTTCTCACATCAGAATGACCAGTCCGAATCCAAGCCATACCACTTACTAGCAATGTGACCATAGAAAAGCTTCTTACTGTCCCTGACCCTTACTTTCTTTATTTAAGAAATAGGAAAGGTCATGCTGCCCATATCTATTTTCATCTTGCTTAAATGCTATGAGGATTAAATGACACAAACATATGAAACATATGCTTAGAAGAATGTCTATTACCAATGCTGATATTAGAAAATATTAGCATTTAAATGACTATTTACTAATATTTATTTTCTTGTTATACTCAATAAACAACTAAATAGCAATCAACATCGAAGAGCATTTTCTAACCGTGAAATCTAGTAAGTTAAGCTGACTGAGACTTTGGACTGAGCCCAACCCTCACTCATCCACCCAAAGCCTTATGTCTGGGATCCTGCAACCAACATTACATAGCCAGAGTTTGAGTCTTTTGACTTGAGACTTGTTCTCCTCTTAAATCACAAAGACCACATAAAGTCTTATTCATCATTTATAATGCCCTCATTGAAGTAGTCTCAGATGAGCCCAGATGGAAATGATATTAAGTCATATTTGTGTGTTCTTTGCAAAGCACCCTCACACACCCTTGTCTCCGTGATTCCCACAGCACTGCTGTGTGATGGGAGGAGCAGGCATGATTATGATTATTACCATTTCAGGGGTGGGAGCACAGAGCCTCACATGCTGGGTTATCTGAGGGGATAGGGGAACAGAAAGAAAATGGGAAAAGGTCAAACTTTGACTTCTTTTGGCTGTTTAGTTTGACAAGGGCCCCTGACACTTGGTTGGCTTATCATTGTCTAGTAGTTGTATTAATCAGAGCTTTTCATAAAAAAAATGACTTAAATGCATGTGTGCATAAGTGTGTGTGTGTGTGTGTGTGTGTGTGTGTATGTGTGTGTGTATGAGTTAGAACCAAGATTTGTCTCATGCCACAGATACTGAACTATAGAGGTTAGGAAAATGTGCAGTCATTAAGCTAGATATCCATGCGACCCTAAGTGTGGCTCCAGTCTGGAGACCAGATGACCCAGGGAGCCACAGCTGGAGTATGAGGCCAGGAAAAGGCCAACTCTCAGTTCAGTCACAGAGGCAGAAGAAGTTTGCTTTTACTCAAAGGAGGATCAGCCCTTTCTGTCTGTTGCAGCCTATGCTGATGAATGGAAGCCGCTCACTGTAGGGCAGCCACCCAGATTACTCAGTCTACGGATCAGGTGGTGAGCCAATGGTGAGGTGTTTTGGTCCATATTCAGTATTCAGCCGCTAGGAGTGAGGAAGGAATGCGGACTGATTATAGATGCTATTTTTGCCGTAGCAATGGCATCTGGCAGGTGATGTTTGGTGCTGCTTGGTTACCGAGAGACTATGTTGATGTAGGGACTCACATGAACAGGAAGTAGAAGACACTGCTTGGTGCTTGGATTTTGTGATGAGATGATCTGGGTTCAAGTTCTGGTTGCATAATCTTGAAACCTCTTATCCTTTCTATGTATTTCTTCCACAGACAATGAAGGTAGGGAACATGGGGAGACTACTCAGTTGCTGATAAACAATCATAAGGCCCAGAGTTCTAGGACTAACACCCATATGAAAATCTGAGGGTGATGGCAACATTTTATAATCTCAGCCCTGAAGAGGTGGAGACAGACAAGTCCCTGGAGCTCATTGCTAGTGACCCTGGCCAGATTGAGTCCTCGTTCCCATGGGAGGAGGGAACAGATTCCCAAAAGTTGTCCTCTGACTTGTGTTCATGCTCATGTGCTAACTGATTCATTCATTTATTCATAAAACAAGGTGAGTGGCCCTGGAGGAATGAAAGCTGAGGCTGACCTCTGTCCCCCACACTCATGACCACACACACCTGAACATAAGTAATTCAATATAAGTACACAAATGGGAGGTTGTGCAGGTAATGCTTTGAGTCTTTTAATGAGATACGGTTATTATTATCATGCAATAATAGTGCCTTACATTGAGCAACCACTTGCATATTTTCATATTCATCTTTTTGTTGTTGTCATATCTTGACAATTGCTTTGTGGCATAGTTTGCCATTTCCATAATTTAAAAAATGTTTTTACATTTAATTAATTTTTATTTTATGTGTATAGGAGTTTGACTACATTTATATCTGTGTGCCACGTGCATTCTTGATGCCCTTGGAGGCCAGAAGAAGAGGTTAGATCCTCTGAAACTGGCATTAGAGACAGATGTGAGCCACCACATGAGTGCTGGAAATCAAACCCATGTTCTCTGGAAGAACGGCCAGTACTCTTCACTACTGAGATATTTCTCCAGCCCCTTCATGATCTCTTAGAAAATAAAAAAGTTGTTTTAAAGACCCTGGAATAGCTTGAAAATTGTTGAAACGTCACAGCAGGGGTGCTTGGTTGATACCTGGACCAGGACTCCCTAATATGATTCCTTCATGTGGCATTTTTTAGCTCAGGGTGAAGGTCAGTTTGGCTGAGACAGGCCTGGGGCTCTGGGGACCCGGCTTGTTAGAAGCTTTGTGCTGTTGGAAGCCTTATCTGGTCTATACAGCAGTCCTGAGCACAGATCCCAACAGTGCCCACTGAACAACCTCTATCCCTGTTCATACTACAATTCAAAAGCCCACAG
>CABHPH010131819.1:28518-50436 GCA_902168325.1 Peromyscus nudipes | reverse complement strand
CACATACACACACACATACACATGCACACACATACACACATACACACTGTGGTATTAAAAATAACCTAGTAATAAATATATAATAAGTTTTCAATAAATCCTAGTGCCTCCCATATCCACTCATACTCTCACTTGTATGATGAAAATAAAATTCTCCCTCTAATCTTACCTTGTCTAAATCTATCTTTCATCTGGGGCATCTTAGAGTTTCTGTAAACATGTCCCTGCCTCCTTCCAACTCCACTCAGGTCCAAGGCAAATACCCTCTACTTTCCCAGATCAAGGACATGCCATTTCCCAAGGCAGAACATGATGCATGAAATGAGCACCCATAGTCTTGGGAGTGTCTAATAAATACAAGTCTATTATTACTAAAAATGGTGCTATGAAAAAGTGAACGATAAAATTGCCAGTTAAGAGTTACCTTTTAGGGGCTGGGGAGATGGCTCAGCCACTAAAAATACTAGAGTCTGGTTTCAGGAACTCATAGAGGGTAGCTGACTCCACAGGGTCAGGAGTCGCCTTCGGGCCTCTATGTGTACCCACACGTGGCATTCACTCATGTAGCTACTCACATATATGTATATAGAAAAATAATAAAAATAAATCTTTAAAGAAATAATTAACTTCTGCAGAGTGCTTCCTATGTAAAGACTTATAGGGTGGTTTTCACGTAAATGAAGAAATTGAGGTTTACAGAAAGAAAAAAAAACCCACAAGTGATCAAGAACGCAGTTAGTAAGCAGTACAGTCAAAGCTGGACACTGATGAAAACAACCACCAATCTCTTAAACAGCAAACATTTAAAATGGAATTGTGGCTTAGTTGCTCAACTGGGGGGGCAAGAAGGCTACTTCCCGGCACCTCGGAGACGCATCGTACTACCACGGCAGCCAGGGTCCCCCAGCCAGTTGCCTCTAGGCCAGTGGCCTTTGTTGAAAACCAACATTATTTTTCCCCTGAGTATTCTCTACAAAACCACTTTCTTTGTGTGACATAAGCTAAAAATGTTTGGGAAGTGCCAAACAACACTCCGAGGAAAGCCACAGGGACCATCTCTGAAGAAGTACTGATGAGCGAGTCAGCAGCCAAGGCAGCAGGCAGAGCGACTCGGCTGTGGGGAATGCTGGAGGCGGGGAAACTGTCTCTTGGGCTTGGAGACTGAGAGAACAGTCTGTACTGGGAAGAAAACTAAGCGGAGTCAGAAGCCACCTCAACTTTTACATAGCTAAGGATGGCTAAATTCGGGGGTGCTGAAGGGAAAAGTTAGCCCCCAGGAGCCGGGAAACCAAGTAACTGCCATAGACTAAAAGAAATACACACCCCAGAACAAGATGTTCTCAGACATGACGTTCTTTCAGGACAATGGGACAGTGGAAAACAGAGCCCAACACTAATGTATGACAGAAGAACCCAAGTGTCACTGAGTCAGCTGCCCCAGTCACCTGCCAAAGGCCTTGGGCTCATGTCATGCTGACACTCAGAGATGCCCTGTGAATTTGGGGACAGTGTGCAGATTTTACTTGATGGTCAACATCCATGAACAAAGACCAGGGAACAATCTGTCCCTCCCGGGCTATGGCGTCTTGCCACTCTTGGATCCAAATTTCTCTACCCAACAAGAAGTAAACATAGGCTCCAAGACTGTTGTTCTAACTAAGCAGTAAATGTCATTGGGTCTTTAGTATTTATTCTGTGTGAATGGGAGCTCTGTGTAATATGATAGGTGATATATTTGATTATGGTATGATACCAATGACAAGGGTGAAATAGGTACAAATTTCTCCACTTCCTTTTTCTTCCTTCCTGTTTATAGAATTATGAAGTCCTATTCATATATAAGTCTGAGAGAACTTTCCTCATGAACCATTATAAACAGCAAGAGACATGACTGGACAACAACAATGCATTTGTTATATAAGAGACATTCTGCTAGTGTGCATGTGTGTGTGTGTGTGTGTGTGTGTGTGTGTGTGTGTGTGTGTGTGTGAGACTGGTGATCTTCACTGACAACTTGAGTTGACTGAGAATCACCCAGGAGACACCCCTCTTGGCACGGCAGTGAGCCACCCTGAACGCAGTCAGCCCGACCCTGTGGGCTGAGGTTGTGGACTGAATAAAAAGGAACGGAGAGGGAAGGGAGCGGAGCACCAGCCTCTCTCTCCCTACTTCCTGAGATGATGTGAGCTGTTGCCTCGCAGCCCTGCTGCCAAGTCCTCCCTACCGCAAGAGCTTGTGCTCTCAGACTGGAGGTGAACAAAGCCCTCCTTACAGAAGTTGCTCTTGTCACGTTTTTTTCTGTACAGCAAGGAGAAGTGACTGACACACCGCGTGACACAGGTCATCACACAATCTTTCCAGAACCCTCAGAGAAAACTACCATTCTCTTTACCACAAGGCGAGTTCATTCATGTAAGATCTACTGGGAACTTACTCATAGCTTATCTAATGTCGAGTTTGGGGAGCCCCGGCCTCAAATAAAATTCACTCTCAGGAACAATATATTCCTGAGGAATATACATTACAGCTCTTAGCGCACAATTATTTTGTTAGCTGGCTCACAGTATACTGTGCTTTACAAAGTAATTTAGGAAAGAGTGAAAAGAAGAAGCCTTCCTCCACTGTCTAGTCAAGCAGCGAAGGGTGGATATGTTGTTGTCCGAACAGGAAGAATCAACTCCTGAGAGGCATTACAGTTTGACTGGGCTAGCTGCACTTGACTTCTGAGAAGGCCATGGGCTCCTTTTTCCTTGCTTTCCTCTTAGAGCAGGGGTTCTCAACCTGTGGGTCACAACCCCTTGCCGGTCAAATGACCCCTTCACAGGGGTCGCCTAAGATCCACCAGGAAAACACAGATATTTACATTATGATTCATAGCAGAAGCAAAACTACAGTTATGAAGTAGCAACAAAATAATTGGGGGGGGTCACCACAACATGAGCAACTGTATTAAAGGTTCGAAGCATTAGGAAAGTTGAGAACCACTGCCTTACAGCTCTAGAAATCAGCTCTTTTGACAAAAGTTAGGATCCTGAAAGTGGAGCCCAGATAGAACATTTAGAAAAACAAAAGCGTCTTTAAACTGATTGCTGACTGGCTCATTAGAATTCACTGCATACCTGTTGTGCTGGCCAGTTTTAGGTCGACTTGACACAAGCTAGAGTCACTGGAGAGGAGGGAACCTCAATTAAGAAAATGTCTCCTCAGGGTCAGACTGTGGATAAGCTTGAGAGCATGTTCTTAATTAGTGGTTCAGTGGTCCTGGGTTCTGTAAGAAGGCAGGCTGAGCAAGCCAGCACCCCTCCATGACCTCTGCATCAGTTCCTGAATCTAGGTTCCTATCTTGTTTGGGTTCCTGTCCTGACTTCCTTTGATGATGAACAGTAATTTGGAAGCATAAGCCAAATAAACCCTTTCCTGCCCAACTTGCTTTTGGTCATAGTGTTTCATCACAGCAATAGAAATCCTAACTAAGACACCTGTCAACTAAGACACCTGTCGTATGACAGATCACACAGTAAGCCCAGGGAATGTGACTGGGGACAAATCCTGGAGTTTCCCATCCTGTTCCACAAAGCTGTGAGAGGGGAGAATTTAGGATGGAAGCGCTAACCCAGGTGAGAGAGCCGATTTGGCCATGGACACCTGGTTATCCATTCTGGAGCTTGAGTGAGGTACCTGGTCCCTGGGACCCTCACCTTAGAACTTTAGAGAAAATCTGACCCTTTGCTTGTTTGGGTGACAGAAGCAACCATTACCCAAAGGGACTGAGATTATTAGTCAAACTGAGGGGTGTCTTCGTCCCGTTGGGTCTGGGGGACAGTCTTAGAGCTGGGGGCCCGTGCTGGTGAGAGTCAAGGTTCAAACACACACCTGGCCTCATTTCTCAATCTTTGTAAGTCATACTTGTCTTTTCTCTCATTTTCTGTACCCAGCTCACATTCTTAGCTAACTCTTTCATTCTTTGTGCAGGATTTGTTCTTACTGAAAAATTAATTTTAGATTTTTAATCATTTATGTGGTTCGATGTCACAGATATCTGGATAAATTGGAATAGCACCAAAAAACTCCCTCTCTCTACCTTTATATCATCGTATAATGTATGCTCTTATCACAGAGAAATCAAAATACATTTTTTGAAATCATTTCTGTCTTTCAAACTTTATGAGTTCAACTTGGGTGACACATAAATCAGTTGAATATTTTCTTCTTACCTCATATGATTCAGTTTGATAAAATCAATTCCATCTATATGTGTGTCTTTTAGAAATCTATTGGAGTTTTCCCCAAATGGACGTGTCTTACATCTGATGTGAGAGAGAATTCCAGCCGCACCTCCCCAGGGAAGCTGAAGCAGGCCCTGATTATGTTAACAGAAGCCAAGAGGCTTTCTAAGCAAATGACTCATTGTAAGTTATTCATAAACAGGTCTCTGTCGTTTGATGGTTTTGGAGTCTCTACATTTTCCAGACCAAGGCGTATACGGGACTGGATATATGTACGCTAAGCTGAAGATATTACGGAGGGAAATGGGACCTGAGAATTAAGTGGAATTTGGAAGTATCCAATGTCTGCTGGGTGGGCAGAGGCCAGACCAAGGAGGCTACGACCTGACTGGCTTTACTAGCTGTTGATCCTTTTAGCAAGCATGGAACCAAGGACCAGTTCCCGAAGGACAGGCTGCCTCCCGCCTCAGGGTCCTAGAGTCTATAACAGGTGAGGGAATGGACTCCATCAGAGTTGAAGACGGTGGGTTTGCATCCTCTTTCCCTCCTCCCACTTCTGTTTTCCTTCCTTTTTGCCACTTTGTAGTGGGAATGAGCTCCGCCCATGACCTTGGGCTGGTAGAGGCAGTGCTTCTTATCTGCCTACATGACTGCTTAAAAGGGAGGAGGAAGGGGGTCAGTCTCTTGGGTGTGAAGATGGATCAGGTGGCATGAAGCAGCTTTCCAAGGACTCTGCAACTGGATTTACCTTATCCTGTATCTGTGAGTCTGTTATTCCCCATAAAACCCCTTAATAAACTGATGTGTACAGACCACTGAGGCTCTCCTCATACCACCTGGCTTTTCTGTTCACTCCTCTAGGTTTCCACATTGCTCACACCCCAGAGCACCTCCTGTTTTATAGGAATGGCTGTCCCCGTGAGCTGTGCATGCTGCAGCTGTGCATGCTGCGGCTGCCATGTTCCATAGCATTTGCATTCTGTTGTGCGTCCCAATGAGTGTTCCAGTCAGTTGTTGATGGAATGGGCAGTGACGGGCTTGGAGCACAGGTTTGTTTCTTACCACTGACAATGATCTAAACTACACTTTGAATTAACTGCATCTATTCTGTTATTGTATTTTCTTATTTCATACTCAGTTAATAGAAAAGAAAGAAACTGTGGCCCTCAATTCAGGTCTTTTGTGCTTGTTGGAAACTCCCTGCCTCTCTCCTGGCTGCAGGGTCCTGGATGGCCGCCTTGCTAACCTCTCCATTAATCCCAGGCTCCTGCCTTCCCTCGCAGACCTTTTTTCATTATTCCGTCTCTCTTCATCTTAACAACCAGAATAAAATCATCTCCTCGGCTGTCTGGTGCATTTCGTCTTTGACATTGACCAGACTTCAATTAGGGTTTTGTGTTCACATTTAGTTTTATAATTTAAGAAGGATGGGGAAGAAGTAGAGAGCAATTTGGTCTGAAAAAGACAAGTCTGAGGTGGGTGCGACATTCTTAGAACAGTCCAGATTTGTATCAATTATTGCAGGAGTAATTACAGTTGGCACTCAGCTGCACGTTCCGTCTGTGCAGATTTGGTCTGTGCCCATCATACTCAGGTTTTCTTTTTCTTGTTTTCATTCTCCAAACAATATAGTGTAACACCCATTTACATGGCATTTTCATTGTATTGGGTATTATGCATCATCCAGAGATGCTTTATGATATAGAGAAGATGTGTGCTGCTTCTAAGCCATATGCTTTGACATTGGTATAGGGGCCTGGGCACCTGTAGGTTTGAGTATCCACCAGAGTCCTAGAACTAATCTTCATGCATCCTGGGGGACTGCACCCTAGAGGATCCTAGACTAGATGCAGAATTATATCAGCAGCTGATACCACAATGAAACTCACACTCAAGCATAGTCAAAAGTCTAAAGCAAGCAGTCAACACACATACTCATGGATTAGGAAGATGCTATTATCACCTGTGCTCACCTGATGGTACCCAGAGGTTCCTGAACCTCCTCTCCAGGCTTTTCGAGCCCTGGACAAGGAGAAGTGGTAAAGACTGTGCGAGGCTTTTCCAGGAACGCAGAACTCTGATTCAAGTATGTGAAAGGATGGCTCCCACCCTTCACGTCATGTGTCAAGTTGCAGTACAGTGGCCTCCAGCAGCTGTAGGCACTCAGTCTTAAACTCCTTACCTGTAGGACCATTAGCCAAGTCACTGTGCTCACCCCGCCCTGCCCAATCTCAGCTCTCTGTTACAGCAGTGCCATGTGGAGCAGGACAGTTACTGTACTCTGCTTGCTCCAGAAGCTTCCCCAGGACCTCTGCTCTAGAAGATACACAAGCAATACATTTTTAATTGTTTCCACAAAAGATGACAACATGGGATGAGCATTTAAAAAGGACAGACAGGAAGTGAAGGGCACAATTATAAATCAGTTAAGAGGGGCAGCGCGTTGCGGGAAGGGTTCAGTGTGTGAATATGATCAAAGGGCATTATACACCTGCATGGAAATGTCATAATGAAACCCATTATCTTGCACAATGAATATGCTAATTCTTTAAATGTTAAGGCAGGAGAAGAGCGGGGAGAGTGGAAAGCAGTGCACTGGTATTTCAAGGTAGAAGAGCAGTGCTGACTTGAGGTGTTTCTGATGAGAATCTGCAGACTACTAGCGATCTGGTAGGCTCGGTGGTGCATGCAGAAGTGACGTGGGCTATCGGCCTTAAAGAAATTTAGACTTTCTGGAGAAATATTACCCATATACATTAACCACTGACTTTCAGCATAGGACAGACTATTTTTGGAGTGCTATGGAATAAAAAAGGAAAAACAGTTTTAAAACAAATAGATCCAAAACCAGAGATGTCAACTTGAGAAAAGGCAGCTCTGGGTGCTGGTTGAATGGGTCAACAGAGGCTCAGTGTGAAAGCTGTGGAGCCTGCAGTAGGGGTGGGGGGTGGAGCCTGCAGTAGGGGTGGGGGGTGGAGACTGCAGTAAGGGTCTGCAGTGTGTGTGTGTGAGGGGGCAGCAGAAAGAGGAGCTGAGGTGGCTTCCACAGGATGGCTGGAGATAAATTCACCACAGCCCATTTTTTATGTTTCCTGCAAATTGTCAGTGAAACACACTTTTCCTATAAAAATATGCATTTGATGGAGAAGTACTGTCCATTTCGGTAGCAGAATGACTGCATTACACTGCCAGGAAAGCTCGAGAACTGAAAGTTGGAATGCAGCAGTTGGGGGCTATAAATTTTATATTAATGTGACAACATGGACTGAGATTTATGAGTTCTGATGTAATGCAATCTTTTAGTGAAAACAATTTACTTTCTTACATCCCGTTCAGTGATTTGATCCTGACTTTATATTGGTTTTTTTTTTAAGAGAATGCATCTTTTAAAATCTTATTTATTTTATCCAACTGATTGCTTAGAGAGGCAGACAGTTAAGGAATGTTGGGTCGACAATTGCAACAGAGTGGTAATGTTATCAAATAATTTTAAAGAGAGTATAAAATGCCAGGAGTTTAGCTAGCAATAAATTGGTGCAATGACATGTGTGGATATGAATGTTTTCAAAGTCAATATTAATTTTTAACGTAATATACATATATATATATATTCACTTTTATCCCAAGAACATGTCAGACTTTGATCAAGTATTGGATTAAAGTTTCAGGATGTGACATGTGTATTCCACAGAGCAAGGAACAACACCAATTTGCAAAGGCCAAGTTACTTGGATGTTTCCTGGAAAACTAAAGTGACTTTGCCTTCTCCAGGCCCTAAGAGCTTTCCAAGGACTATTTCGTGATGGAGGGACACTCTTTTACTCATAGTCAGAGTGTCAGAAGACCAGAGAGAAGGGACTGGGCTTTGGTCAGTCCACAAGCTCATAGGCCATCATGTTTACTTCTAAAATTCCTACATGGACAATTTCAGTCCCATCATGCCATTGGGCACAAAGGTGAGGAGATCTCAGTGTCACCGAGCATTCTGACAATGTTTGGAACATGATCAATGGCCTGAAAATGAGTAACGCTGCTGCACACTGACAGGCTAGTGAGTAGGATCACTGGCCAGAAGCACACATGTCCCGACTGCAGCTGTGAAGGGCAGCTTCTTCCACAGAGTTCCAAGTGCTGAAATGGTGAGACTGGAAAGGTAGGCAGCCTTCTGACCTACCGATGCACTTAGGGACTGGGTTTTTAAGAATAGCACAGAATAAAACGGAGGATGTCTCCAATTGACAGTCTTGTAAAATGTCATCACAGCATCAGGATGAAGGTCAATGAAACAGCTCTGGGCCTGGGGACCGGTTGCCAGAAGCATGAAGATCAGAGTTGAGATGCTCAGCACCCACATAAATGTCCATTGGGTCTGGAGGCTGCCTGCTATGCCAACACTTGTAAGGAGAGACACAGGACCCCTGAAACAAGCTGACTAGCTAGGCTATCAGAACCAGGATGCTTTAGTTTCAGTGAGGGACACTGCCTCGATAAACAAATGGGGAATTAAGAAGATACCTGCTGCCAACCTCTGGCCTATACACGTGTGCAAGTATGTCTCTCCCTACAAACATGCACATACACACATACACACACACACACACACACACACACACACACACACACACGTAGCACACACACTCAAAAACAAAACCTAATGTTTTATCATTGCATCTGAAAAGCTGGTTCCCAGCCACCTCCCGCCCTAGAACCCAAGCACAGACACAGACCTCCAGCCACCACCTCCAGATATTCCTTTGGCAATGTCCTGATGGAGTCATTTCAAGGTCTCTCCTTGTTACTCTGGTGTGCTGCCAGAGTTAAGGAGAAGCCTGAAGGCTCTTATTCCCAGGCCTCTACTTAACCCTTTCTTCCTCCTTTGGAATTTACAGAGAGATGATACCTATTAAAACCAACCTAACAGGTCTAACACCACGACTTCATTTTCCCAAAAGCACACAAGGGACTTGCCACGCCTCTGTGCACACACTGGCATCTCGTGTCCTCTGTCCCATCTGGCCTCTGACTTAGTCTCTTATTATTATTATTATTATTTCTTAGTTTTCCACTGACTTCAAGTTTGTGCTACAGTAAAGTATAATTCCCTGCTTCTTACACTGTTTTTGTGTTGTATTTTTCCCTTGGTATAATAAGATTTAACAGATAATCTTTATTTTACATAAATTGAATCAAATAATGAAAACAGCCTAATTATCTAATGAGACTATTATAACCTTTATACTCAAGGGGATAATAACAATGCCAGAAATGAAGTCACAGGGCAATTTCACAAAAATATAGATGTGAAATCTTAATAACTAGCATCTAATTGAATAAAGTGCACATTAAAAGACACAGAACCCAGCAGGGTCAGCCCAAGGATTTAACAGTTCAACACAGACAATCTATGTAGCTGTCCTTGTCTGGTTTTGCTGCTGCAACAAAATGGCTGAAGCTAATTACTTACAAAAATGAAGAGGTTTACTCTGGACCACAGTTCTGATCCGAGATTAACAGCCTGTGTCTAGGGACGGGCCTCTGGCAGAGTCCTGAGATGGCACTAATGCCATGTGGCAAGAGACAGACATGTTCATCTCGTCTTTTCCCTCTCTTCTGGTTTGCTTTTTATTCTTTATGGCATCATGGGCTAAACCTAGAGCCTTGCACATACTTGACAAGTGCTCTCCCACTGAGTGGTACCCCAGACCATTCTTCCATTTTATACAAAGCCACCAGGACACGCAGGGATCCACTCTTTATATAATGTTAATTCCCTCCCATAGATGCTATATTTAAATACCACCATCAGGTTAAATCCCACCATTTCAATGCCGTCTGGTGGGGACTAAATCGAGCACTTTAATCCTGAGGGAACATACTAAATATCTAAATCATAGCTAGAGATGTCAAATTAATAGACTGTAGAGAGGAAGTATAAATATAAGTCTAATATGTCTCTGTTTCTCTTTCTCTCTTTCCACACACAAAAACAGATACCAAACACATAACCACACACATACACCACACACACACATAAGCATACACACAAAGGGACACTACACACACACAAATACGTACAACAGAATAACACACACACACACACACACACACACACACACACACACCACAAACAGAGCCACTCAATGACATAAATGAGAGAGGAAGAAAACCTTAGCTCCAGAGCAGCTCCCTACCAGCTAGCATAAGAGCCCTCTTCCCTTGGGAAGAAGCATCATATGTAGTGAGGAAATTTAAACCTATTTCTTTGACTATTAAATATTCTCAATGTTCATTTTTTTATTTTTATATCTTATTTCATATCAAGAATATTTTAAATCACCATGCAGTTTAATATATATCAACAAAATGCCCCGTGGATCAAAAAAAAAAAAAAGACATAAGGAATACTATGGAGTAGAAATAAGAAAACCTCATTGGAAATGACAAGCCATTCTATGCACACTCCAGGAGAATACACAGAGAACCTATCGGAGACCATAAAATTCCATCAGAAAATCTCAGGGTGGATTTTATTAGATGAAGATATAGCCTGTGTTCAATAATGGAAACACGCAGTATGGTACAGATAGCAGTGTCCCCTCACAACAACCCATGAAGAAATGTGATCAGAAAGGAACAAATGGGATTATTGTCTAGTTAGCTTCCGTTTGCTTCTCAGGCATTGAAAATGCATCATGTGGCATCTAAGCATACTTCACTGTTTGTGCAAACCGTGTAAGACAGCAGACAAATGAAATGAATTTGAAGGTTAGTGGTCTGAGTTTTATAGGCTCCCTACCAGCTCCTGAGTCAGTGAGTTCTATCACTTGGCCAGCCTAAGCTTCCTTTCCTCACTTAGACAACAGCAGACATTTTTAGGAGTTTAAGTTGAAAGGTGACATGAGTCTAGTAATACCACCATACTGAAGCCATGACTGCTCCCTGCACCTACCACCCACAAACCAGCTGCTCTGCTCACTTTCCCTGCTGCTGGGATAAACACCATGACCAAAGGCGAGTTGGGGAGGAAAGGATTTATCTGGTGGGTAGGTCACAGTCCATACTACTAGGGGAAGCCAGGAAAGGAACTCCAAGTGGAAATCTGGAGACAGGAACTGAAGCAGAGGTCACAGAGGCATGCTGCTCACTGGCTTGCTCTTCACAGCTTGCTCAGCCAGCTTTCTTACACACCTCAGGACCACCTGTTGAGGGCTGGGACCTCACATATCCACCATCAATCAAGAAAATGCCCCACAGATAAATCTACAGACCAGTCTGATTAGAGGCAATCCCTCAGTTAAGGGTCCCCACGTGACTAGTTTGTTTCACACTGACAAGACGAAAAGCAACCAGTGTAGCAGTCTCAGCCTTCTTGGGTCAATGGTTCTCAGATTAGAACAGAGCACAGGAGGTATGTCCCCCAGAGATTCATCAGAATCAAAATGCCACTTCCATATCCGCTTTCTGCAGCTTGATACAGTGGATTTTGAACATTCCTTCTATATTTACAATACTGTATTTAATTTACTAGAACTGACACATCCTTCTTGCTATAAATGATCTCACAATCGATGAAGCTCCATCTCCCGGGTTCTCACAAAAGTGAGTCCCTTCTTCTCCTTTCAGAGTATGTGGGCTTCCTACTTGTTTTGTTTTCTTCTGACTCAGAGGCAGAATTATTCCTGTTATAAAACTCTTCCATTTAAAGATGTTTTGAAATCTCCTGTTTCATTTTCATTTTCCCTTCTCAAGAAAATAAAAATGAAAGCTCTCAATCACAAAAATACTTGAGTCTATATAAATTCTGAAACACATTTCTTGCTAAAGGGCATACTGTCCTCAGGGTCACAGTCAATGCCAATATGCATTAGCTTAGACCAGGGGTCCATTTTCTGGGGCTGGCTGGACAGCTGACCCAGCCTACTGGCATGTTTCCAGTCAGTAAGAGACTCTCAAAAACAACACAAACAAACATACAAAAGGTGGAGAACTCCTAAGGAACACAGCCAGCTTGTCTTCCAGTCTGCAGAGCCATACATGCACCTCTACACACACACACACACACACACACACACAGAGAGAGAGAGAGAGAGAGAGAGAGACAGAGAGAGACAGAGAGAGACAGAGAGAGACACCGAGAGAGAAAGAGAGACAGACAGACAGACAGACAGACACTGACACAGACACAGACACAGACACACAGAGAGAGACAGACACAGACCCACAGAGAGGAACATGCATGCATACATAATCCCTAAGTACACACAAATACGTAAAAAGATAAAAGAACTGATTGATTGGAAGGACAATGCTTTGCCATGGGGCATTTCCTTTGATCCCTTCTCAGTGTCTAGTGGTCACCCTGGCACTTCTGCATCTGTGGCTACAGGTCTCCTGCCTCAGCCTGTGTGCTCTTTCTGTTCCTCTTAGGAGGATTCACTGATCTAATTGAGGATGGCTGGCTCATCTTTGAACCTATGACTCTTCAGTTATGATTATCTGTAAATATTCTTCTGCAAATAAGTCAGATTCCAAAGATTATGGTGTGCTGTCTCAGTTCACCATTCAACCAACTGTGGTGAATTGGTGCCTTCTTTGCCTAGAAATGAACATAGAAGCATCCTAGCTTTGGAGCTGCCCCCAGATTCATGACCACAAGGGTCAAGTGGGAAGATACTGAGTATAACTATACCTCCAACCAGTAGCCAGCGGGGCTTACCCAGGGGACCTCAAGCTCCAAGAGCTCCTCCACTGGTTCCCTACCCTGGGGTGATAAAGAAATCAAGACTGTTGGTTGTTGGGCTAGCAGAGCCTGCCCCATACCTGCTGGTCAGGGTTGATGGAAGGAGAGCCAAATGAATTGAGAAGGCCATGAGGTCGGGCTTCCGTGAGATACTTGTCCCATTGGGAGTAGAGCAGAGCAACCCAGGCTCAGCTGAAGCGACACAGAAATAACTCAGCCCTGCCTGTCAGAGGAGTCCAGCAATCAGAGCCCTCTCAGCATGCCTGCTTCATTTAGAAAAGGAATATGATGGATGGGGATGAAAGCATACAGGGCCATGAAATAACAGCCAGGGTATATACATTCACAATATGATTTAATATTACTAGGCTATCATTCTGGCTAAATGACTTTGATCTAAGTGTGAACACCAAGAACAAGTAGGGTGTCTCCTGTGGTGGTATTGTGTTCCCCAAAATATTGTGTATGCTAATAAACTTATCTGGGGTCAGAGAACAGGACAGCCACAATATTAAACATAGAGGTTAGGCAGTGGTAGCATACGCCTTTAATCCTAGCATTCCGGAGACAGAAATCCCTCTGGATCTCTGTGAGTTCAAGGCCACATTGGAACCGGCCAGGCACAGTGATACACACCTTTAATCCCAGAAAGCCACACCTTTAATCTCAGGGAGTGGTGGTAGAAAGCCGAAAGGTATATAAGGCGTGAGGACCAGAAACTCGAAGCATTTGGCCTGAGCAGGCCTTTGGCCTGGAGAAGCCTTTGGCCTGGAGAAACATGTGGCTGGTTAAGCTTTCAGGCTTCTAGCAGCAGTTCAGCTGAGACCCATTCTGGATGAGGGCTCGGGGCATCCAGTCTGAGGAAACAAGACCAGCTGAGGATTCAGCGAGGTGAGATAGCTGTGGCATGTTCTGTCTCTCTGACTATCCAGCATTTCACCCCAATACCTGGCCCGGGTTTGATTTTGTTAATAAAACTCTTTAAGATTCATGCTACAGTCTCCAGCCTTAAACCATGCACACACATCTCCACACAAACAAAAGATCCATGGAAACAAAGCCACTGGAGCACTCAAGGCCACACTTGCTTCCTTTACAATTGTTACAACTATTTGGGGGATGTGTTTTTTCTTTAACAAATGTATCCCAAAGGAACATCAGATTGTCAAGGTGGAGAATATCATAAAGGACTGTATTTCAAAGGACAGTGCTCCACTTGCTCGATACAGATGTCTTTTTTGTTTATCATTGGTGTTTGTCAGATTTATTAAGGGAAGAAAGTTCTGCATTGTCATGTGTAAGTTTTTTTTTTTTTTTTTTAATGAGCAATCTGCTCAGGACTGGCAGACAAAGAGAATTAACTTAAACAAATAATTTATATTTAACAGGTGCATCTTCTTTCTCCCGTGTGGTGGATTTATAATGGTGTGCTATGCCTCAGTCACAAAGAGTTCAGGGAAATGATTTACCTATGTGGATTTCCAAAACCAAACGTGGTCTTTCCTGATGGAGACAGAGGAGGCAATCAGTGTGAGAATTAACCCTGCACTATCTTAAGGTTTTAAGATGGCAACCTAAGATGGCAGCCACCACCTGCCTCCACACTCAGAGAAAGAGAGCGTGAGGCTTGGGAGAGGAATCTAAGGAATACTTTGAGTTCTGCATATTCCAGAGCAAGAACTGGAAGATAGTGAGGAGCCTGGCCTGCTGTGAGAGGCTAAGTCTGGAAAACGAGCAACCTTCCCCTCTGGAGACGGCTCTGACTGATGGGGAGGGCGAGCAATGCAGACCTGGGATAAAGAGATCCCCGTGGGCTGGAGCCACAGCACCCAGAGTCCCTTCGAGTGTGTGATCAGAACTGCAGCACTGATGGCGGACCCTGGTTCTGATCCAGGCTCTCAGCCGCTCACTGGCTCGGTCTTTGGATGACATACACCTCTGTTCCCTGCCAGTCTTCCTGTTGAGCACCCAGTTCTGTTCCATGTTGTGGGGTGATTATCTAGCTTTCAAACTGGAGATGGTGAGATCCTGAAAAATCTGTCATAATTTCTTTTCTTCTTAAAAAAAGAATTATTTTATTATTATTCATTTAGATGTGTGATATGTGCATAAGAGTGTGTCCACAGAGGCCAGGACAGGGTGCCGGAGTCATGGTAGCTGTGAGCCGCTCAACTCTGTGGCCGGGAACCAAATTGTCGTCCTCTAGCCACAAGTCTCTTAACCACTGAGCCGTACCAGCCCCATAATTCTTCTTACTGCGGCACTCTCCTGTTTCTGTGAAATGCCTGGGAAAGCTGGGTAGTAGGTGCTTTAAGTGTCAGGCCCATCTGATCTGCTCACAAGTAGTCACTTAATGTTGCTCTGATAAAACTCTAGGATACACAAATGAATTGTGTATCATTTACATACCTCAAGTATTCTATTCTAAATTTACAATCTTTTAATAATGTAAAATGCATTCTCAGCACCCGGGCCGTACAAAAATAGGTGTTGGCTGTGTTAAGCCACAGGACCATAATTTGCTGACCTCTGACCCCAAATAAATATGTAGAAAAGCAGGTGCAGTGTTTAAAGACATTTAATCACAATGCAGGGAATAAAACTAGAAGGTAGTGGTGATGATGTCTTTTGAAATTGATTGCATTAGCAGGCAAATGTTTGCCCCTGTGATGAGAGACTGGGCAATCCTGTTAGCCCTCTTAAGAACAAATCTCTTAAGTGTGTGTGTGTGTGTGTGTGTGTGTGTGTGTGCAGATATACGTGTATGTGTATACAAGTGGAGGCCAAAGGTTGGGTGTCCTGCATTATAGCTCTCTACATTAGTTTTTGAGACAGGGTCTCTCACTAAGGCTGGTGTTCACTGACTGGCTAGCCAGTGAGCTCTGGGAATTCTCCTGTCTCTACTTCGTTAATACTGTGGTGACGGATGTGCACCACCGGATCTTGGGGATTCAATCTCAGTGCATACTCGTATGACAGCCACCTTATCAGCCGAGCCATCTCTCCAGGCCCCTCTAACTTCTTCACTTTTTCACATATAAAATAATGGGAACAAGTTTTCAAACCTCTAAGACCATTTTAACCACTGAGACTGCCCCAGTTTTGTTTGTAACTGCTCCATTCCCCTCTTTTTAACATTGTTTATTGCTCATCTTCTGTTATCCACAGTTACAGAGGCAAGATGCTAAGTCAAGAGGCTATGGCTACAATCGACTGTGAGCTTGTGTGGGAAGCGCTGGTATCTGTGGAAAAGCACAACCCTCAGGCCGCCAAGGAGCTGTAGCTTATCCTCATTGAGCATGCATTTTGAAAAAGTGAAGAAATATAAAACCAAAGTCAAATATAAATTATGCAGCAGAGAAGGCCAATTACAAGGAGGACAGAGCTGTGTGGCTGCACACAGCCTGCCTTGTGCTGTCACCGAGGCACTTGTCGGGCTGGGCCCTCACAGCAGGCTCTGGATGTCTACTGAGTCAGACTTTAATGGTGGACGAGCTGCATGTTATAGTATAATATAATTATAGTAACATTATATGATGGGGAAATTTCACTATCCAGCATTCACAGGCCCTGTAAATGGCATAATAAATAGTCTATAAATAATAATGTGGAGCTCATTGGGACTGAACCACATTTCCACATTTTTCTAAAGTAGAACATGATGCAAAACAGAAAAGACTGAAAGTTAAGGGAGAAGGCATATGTGGAGCTCCCGTGCTACCTGTGGAGGAAGATGAAGCCTGACACCAGCCTCATCCTCAGGATACCCTTAAGGTAACTGGTTCTGTTGCAATGGAACATGTCCTTGGCTTGATGGGTCACCCGGAGTGTGTTGCTACATCCCCAAAATCACACTCCCACTCTCAGCCCACTGATGTCACCTCTGTCCCCTCCCTGTCTGTCTCCTTGGTCACCATGCCCTAGGAGTCCTTCTGTGGAAAGAACTCCACAGCTTTCCTCTTCCTGCAGCCAAGTCCTTGTCTCCTTTCCAGGGCAGACCACAGTGTGGCGCAGAGGGGAAACCCCAAGGTTCTTAGAATGGGAAGATCAAGGTAGATCTTAGGAAGGTTTTGTCCAGGATGACCAGCTGCACGGAGGAGATTATATACAAAATGCAAAGCTGAGTTCAGTTTACAAATTGATATCAGCCCATTTAATTTTCTCCTTTCCTCTTTTTTATTCAAACAGCCAATAAATACATAATGAGAGTTTTATTGTGTTCACACAAAACTAAGGGAAATACTAACCAGCAAGTGTTGAGATGTTAGTTGGTGCTCAGCAAGCCCATTCCTGGACCGGGAAGCCATGGAGACAGGGGCACTGGCCATGGGCGACTCCCTCACAGCTCAGTACACGCTCCACTGCCAAGTGAGTCCCATGGATTTCAAGTACTGTGGATTACCGTGGAGATGAGGTACCTGCATTCTAATGCTCCCCATGGTCCCACGTCACCAGAGATGTGAACTGATTCTTTACCAGGCCACACATGGAAAAGCTAGATGAATCATTCTGTAACATCAAGTCACACATCCCCAAGTCCGATGCACATCACATCGTTAGCTCAGGTTCCGCTGTTTAGGGTTTTTTGTTTTTGGTTTTTTGGTGCTATTATCTTTCAACCCTTTTTTGGCATGAATCAGAGTCACCAGTAAAAATATAGCCTGATTTATTTACTTCTCAATTAGAAAAAGAATCTTTTAACTGTTTCACAATCAGACAGTTATCAATATTTTATATTAATTACAGAAAAAAAGATAGCAGTAGGCCCATTTAAAACACCCTGATGGCCTGTGAAGGAAACGCAATAAGAAATGAATACTTAATTATTAATCAATGACGATTAATTATTTATTGTGACTATGTGCCAGGGACAGTGCCGAATGCTCACGTGGACCTCCTTTGCTCAGTTCCCACAATGGCTTCACCAGGGCTCTGGAGAGGGTGGTTTTAGAGGTAATGGGGAAGTTCTGGAGAGCTAGGCTGGGATTTATGGGATATTCCTTTTGTCTAACTGACCAAGAGAATATTGAAGGGAGTTTTGGAGTTCTTGAACTTAGATTTCAGGCAGGCATCCCCTCAGAAAAACAAGACAATGTCAGAAGAACAGGGAGAGAGAAAAAAGAAATATGCTGGTCATATGGGAACTTCTTGAAAGAGAGGAAAGGCCACATTTCTGTCATAAAATGCTCTGAATTCTACTGAACACTGCAGATGCCCTAGACCAGCCCAATGCTGGTCTGATTTTGTGATTGCCACGATGCAGGGGCTTGACCTAGAAGAACCGGGGAGATAAGGGGACAATAACAAGACACAGATGAACCAATTCTTATCACGACCACCTGGAATGTCAGATGCTCCATCTTCTGCCCAGGACATGGATGAAGGAACACTTTCTGCATCTAAGGAACACAGGGTCAGGCCTGCCATCTCCATGGGCTGGGCTACAAACTAAGCTCAAGGCCCTGGATGGGCTCCACAGCATGGCATTCTGTCCTTGGCCTAGGGAGTGGGTAGGAGATGGGAGGGAGAAGACTGTGTGTCACTCTGTGCCCAGACATGCCAGTACTGTCAAGAGAGGAAGCACAGCTTCTCCAGACACACTGCTGAAGGCAGCCAAAACCAAAGCTTGTACAAAGGCCTTTGGCTGACAGGAAGCGGGTGCATCTCCCTTCCAAAGCTTTCTCAAAGGCAAGCAGAGGAAAGATGCTTCTTTTTCTCTTAAAAGAAGAGTTGTCTGCAGTTAGGAAGATCCCATCGGGCTCCATTAGGGAAAGTGAGTACAATCTATGGCAAAGCATGAGTGGTGGTGGCGGAAGTCACCATGTACAGCCAGACTATGGCACACGCAGTATGGATTGCATATTAATATCAGACTGTCAGTTTAGCAGTGTACAGATAAGTCTATGATTTTCAATAACCCATGGGCTTTAGTGAAACACATATCAATCACTTCCTTTTTGGAAAGTACACTGTACTAGTATGATAATTACTTAATGAATTGGAGGCACCCTCACCTCACTTTTAGAGATGCTTCCCCAAAGTCCCTGACAGAGAAAAAAACATATGGAATGTTGGGAAGTCACTAAAGACAGATGCATTCCTAGGTTGCATTAACTTTGGGTCTACCTAGAGAGGTCCTGCAGGGAGGAAGACCCTGAGCATGAGCAAGGGTTCAGCCATTCTAAAGCCAATGTGCACACATAATCTGAAATGCTTCATATATCAGTCCTGCTCATTTCAAATGCAGATGTTATAGTACTTCAAAATGTGAGAGAAAATGCTAGACTCCACAAGGGGAGACAGATACTTCCAAGGGTTGTTTTGTGGCCAAGAGAATGAGATTTACCAGAACCCATCTTATTACGGTTTATAGCAGAGAGCCCCTTTATACACCAGTTTTGGGACAAAAGCATAACCATCTGACGGCACTTTTTGGTGAGCATATAAAATGTAAGATGTGTTCCTGTGTTCTCCTGTGGATACTGGTAGGAAATCCTCTTGAGTCTGCAGTGTGTGATTTCTGCTGGTTTGGTCTCTGTTCAGAACTCTTCACTCACCCATAACTATGGAGTACTGACCACATTTACACATGAGATACACATAGAGCAAAAGAAGATTCTAGAATTACCAAATGCTGTGTGCAAAACATTGGCAGGTCCCCTTTAGAATACCTTCAGTGTCATAGGAAGATGCAGAAATAATCTTTAATGCCAGACATTCTAGGGCTTCAGAGATAGTTCACTGAGCATTAATTTTGACAGGTGCTTCCTGGGCTGGTGCTACAGTGCTGTTCTGGATAGACATGTTGTGGGTCTGTTTGGTTTATATTCAGGACTAGAAGAGAGACAGCAAAACAGTAGATGAACAACTCTACAATATGATGTCATGCCATGATAAGCCCATAGGGAAGACACAGACCAAGTGAGGGGCCAAGAATATCACAGGAAAAGACGTGCTAGGCAATGACGTGCTAGGACGCAGGAAGTGGTTGGAAAGTGACCCCTTGGGCAGTCTTGAAAGAATGAGAAGATGAGCTACAGCAGGTGGATGAGTCCTGGCTGCACATTCGTAGCTCTTTGAACACATATGTTGTCACATACTGATTAGAGTCTGATCCCTTCATGGAGTGTGTTGGGTATTCACAGATCTTCATATTTCTTACATCTTGTACAGTGCATCAAATGACAAACCTTTGAATAAAACTGTCTTGTTCTTCCCATGTTAGACACATCTCTTCAATACATAAGACCTTTCATCCCCAGCTCTCCTTGGTTCTGACTACCACAGGCAATTCCAGCACTTTGCCTCATATCTGGCCTTGGCACCCCACCACACAGCATGTCTTGGTACCCATGATGAGAAACAATGGTCCTTTGAGCCAAGCAACTCGTTCTACTTTTCATGCCTGTTCTCTGAGGCACTCTTACTTTCCTTGCCTTATCCCAGCATCCTTACATCCTACACCGGTGCCTTTTTATAGAAGACTAAGAGCCGTTGTCTCAGGCTCTGATTCCTGAGAGCACAGGCTTTGAATCTCCCCTGATAGATTACCAAGGCCTTGGAGGGACGTTGGCCTGTCTTCGTCTTTCACTGTCCCAGTGTGTCAAATAAAGTCACTCTCTAGAGGGTTAGTATGAAGCTACCACAAATTTCAGTCAAATTGTGAACTGATAACTATAAAGAAATACAGTAATTGCTTTTTCAAAAGACCTAGATGTGAACTGGCATGCTGTTGGTTACTGGGTAGGAAACAGGCTAGTCATAATGCCTCTGTGAGAGCAGTGGGTGCCAGAAAGGGCGATCGATAAAATGAATCAGCTGCAAGTCATAATGAAATAAAACCAAGTTCCCAGAAAATACCACACTGACAACCCCAAATTCCCATCCCAGCCCCAAGCTTTTAGTACTTGTCTTTTCCCTTAATGTTGAAGGCCCTTTCTGGGATCTTTCCTACATTCCTCACTCTGGGTCTTTGTGGAAGCTATCTCTCTAAAACTCCCAAACTCTATTTCCTTCATACATGTTTAAACCTAAGTAAAACACTGTATGGTGTAAATTATAATGAGGATTTTTTGAAAACCATGTGGGCATTAAACAGAATCATGAGAAAGAATCAGAAAGTAGGTAGAATTCTCCTTTCTCCATTCTATGCACAACATTTGATGTGATGTAGGAAGAATTCTCCTTTCTCCATCCTATGCACACCACTTGATGTGATGTAGGAAGAATTCTCCTTTCTCCATTCTATGCACACCATTTGATGTGATGTAGGAAGAATTCTCCTTTCTCCATCCTATGCACACCACTTGATGTGATGTAGGAAGAATTCTCCTTTCTCCATCCTATGCACACCATTTGATGTGATGTAGGAAGATGTGATATAGGAAGAATTCTCCTTTTTCCATCCTATGCACACCATTTAATGTAATGTAGGAAGATGTGATGTAGGAAGAATTCTCCTTTTTTCCATCCTATGCACACCATTTGATGTGATGTAGGAAGATGTGATATAGGAAGAATTCTCCTTTCTCCATCCTATGCACACTATCTGATGTGATAAAATGATGACCGCACTGCTAATTGTCCTTGTGAACTTCCAAAGGAGAGGAAAGAAACCTTAGTCAGTGTCTGCTCCAGAGCAAACATGAGGCACACTCATGGGCAGGGAAGTGGACATGCTCTTCATAGAAAGAAAATGATTTTGTATAAAAGTCTGGCCTGATGACTGAGATGTTGGATTACAAAGGGGGTATGTGGTGGTTTGAATGAGAATGGCCCCCACTGACTCATATATTTGGATGCTTGGTACACAGTTGGTGGAACTGTTTGGGAAGGGTTAGGCGGTGTGGCCTTGTTGGGGAAGGTGTGTCACTGGGGGTGGACTTTGAGGTTTCAAAAGCTCACACCAAGCTCGCTCTCTCTCTCTCTCTCTCTCTCTCTCTCTCTCTCTCT
>CABHPH010131819.1:0-28418 GCA_902168325.1 Peromyscus nudipes | reverse complement strand
TCTCTCTCTCTCTCTCTCTCCCTCCCTCCCTCCCTCCCTGCCTCCCTCTGCCTGCTGCCTGCCTGCCTGCAGATTAGGGTGTAAGCTCTCAGCTACTGCTCCAGTGCCATGCCTGTCATGGCCCTATAGCCATGCTCCCTGCCATGATGGTCATGGACTAACCCTCTGAAACTGTAAGCCAGCCTCCAGTTAAATTCTTTTAAAAGTTGCCTTGGTCACAATGCTTCATCACATCCGTAGAACAATAACTAAGACAGGATGTCACCGTGAAAACAAAACAGTCCTTGTCAAAGTGTCCTTATTTCACTGAGGCCATTTCTAGAATTTCTTTGCTTGTTATTAGCTTTGCCTTAGACATTCACTTTCCATGAAGATTTGAAAATGTCCTAGAGACTGTGTGATTATTTCTCATATCTAGATAATATTTATAAGACTTTTTTAGAGCCTTCTTTCTCCACGAACGTATTCTCATCCGCCTCTATGTAACAGGCCAAAAATTGACCAGGGACTCTGCTTGACACAATAGTTACAGCAATAGACAATGTCATTTTCTTCTCAGAAATGTCCTCTTGCTAAAGTGGCCATGGTGTGGGAGACTGAGGCACATCTTTCATATGTGAGGGATTTCCCTCATCTCATCTGAGGTCCCAATGTCTTGATGCCATGGGTAGGACTGTCATTCTTCAACTGCCTGCTCAGAGGGAATGTCCCTAAAGTGCTTCTTTTTTATGATTATCCTAAAACACTTTATTTATTTTATTTTATATAAGAGATTTTCTAGTCATTTTACATATCAGCCATGGATTCCCCTGTCCTCCCTCCTCCCACCTCCTAGCCTTCCCCCCTAATGCACCCCCATTCCCACCTCCTCCAAGGCTAGGCCTCCCCTGGGGAGTCAGGCCAGCCTGGTACATTCAGTTGAGGCAGGTCCAATACCCTCCTCCCTGCACCAAGGCTGAGCAAAGTGTCTCAGCATAGGCCCTAGGTTTCAAAAAGCTGGCTCATGCACCAAGGACAGGTCCTGGTCCCACTGCCTGGGGGCCTCCTAAACAGTTCAAGCTCATCAACTGTCTCACTTATCCAGAGGGTCTGGTCCAGTTCCATGGGGGCTCCTCAGCTATTGGTTCATACTTCATGTGTTTCTGCTAGTTTGGCTATTTGTCCCTGTGCTTCCTCCAATCATGGTCTCGATATCTCTTGCTCATCGAATCCCTCCTCTCTCTCATTAAATGGACTCCTGGAGACTGGGGCTTGGCTGTGGAATGAAGTGCTTATTTCTAAGTGGGTAGGAACACAAGCCTCACCTCACAGCCTATGGCACCTTCTACTGATGCTGCACTCAGGGACTGGACCTGGTAGGTTCTTACACAGTGCTGACTAAGTCATTTAAGCAGCTGTATCAACACTGTCCACGCTTTATAACCCAAGATGTGCACTCCCAGTGAGTGAAAGACTCAAGGGAAGGCGACATACATGAATAAATGCCTGGACACCTCTGCCTTCTTCTAAGTCACATTGATTATCATTGATTTTTACACCCACTTTCTGGGTAAAATGAATTGTTGAATATCTTTTATCACCTTTGGTTTTGCGGCTATAGACTTCCTAGGGGGCTTTTTTTATTTTCACCTTTAAAGCTATCAATACTTTTTACTTTCCTTCTTCAAAATCGTGCAGTATCTAGTGTCATTTTAGGTCAAAAACATATCATTTAGAATACAGTCAGATTTTTTCTATACTCCTACTTTTATTTTACAATTAATTTTTCCTACTCTCATATCATAGTTGGATTTTTCTGAAAGTCGATATCCATGGAATGCTTTAAGCTTCATTCACTAACTGATGACATCAAACACTGCTAAAGACCCCTTCATCCTTCTGAAAAATACCATTTGGGAACCATTAAAATCTTTCATTCTCAAGGCAAGACTTCAAGAGTCTATTATAACTCAATTCCTTTTGAATTATATGTATTGTCATTTTTTTTTAATCATTGGGTCTCTAGCAATCCCAGTTTGAAATCTAAAGGACCTGTGCTGAGGCACCAGGCCATTTTCAAGATGCCATGGATGGGCCATTATGAGAGCTGTAGCTCGCATGATGGCTGGATCCCATATATATCCTAAGCTTGTCATGAACATAGAGACTTGGTTAGGTTAGATGGTTCCCCAAGCCTTTACTTCTAATTTAGACCTGTACCGTGTGGAACTCTGAATCAATTCCAACCCCACTGTTCCTCACTCTGGTCCTCAATGCCCATGCCTGTGTTCTCTCACCCTTCCGGATGGCAATAGACTCACTCTCCTCCTAAGTGGTCTGAGCCATTCTTACAAGCATCCCCTGGACTCCGTTAGTCAAGTACCTGCCACATTTTTATCATGTGACTTGCATTTTAAACTTTTAAGTAAAGACTGAAGGCTGACACAGAAACCCTAAATTGCATTTTCATCCTCGTTTAGTTGAAAATAATTGAGTTATGAGTCTGCAGCTCTTTGCATATGAGGTGGGGATAGCCTTTCAGTGTCCACCAAATCTCCTCATGTGGATGTAGAGGCCCTGCCACACCAGAGTGGATACTAATGAGAAAGTATGAAAGTTACTTCACACCCAAGCAGCACAGCCATGGCAAACTACTGGCCTGAATTTGGTGACCGGTTGTAGAAGCAGTCAGGGAACAGGCCGTGTCTGACCTTTGCTCTCTCTTACTGGTCCCTGTATGAATGGGACTGTATCAGTTACTTTCTGTGATGAAACATCAGATAAGGTTGACTTACGAAATCAGGGGTTTGATTTGTCTTGTGGATCCAAAGGTCTGGGGTTTATGATGGTGGAGGGAAGCAATGGAGGAAGAAGGCTGAAGTAGCACTTCCAGCTCACAGCTTGTTCTACCGGCAGGAGGCAGGGAGAACACACCATGGACGGTGCTAGTCTTTTGATATCTCAAAGCCTGCTCCCAATGGTACACCTCCAACAATGCAACCCACACCTCCTAGTCCTTCCCAAACAGTTCCACCAAATGGGACCAAGTATTCAAACATGTGAGCCTATGCTCATTTAAACTGCTGCGTAGGTTCTCAACGCAATTGGCTCGAGAAGGTAGGAAGTTAGTGGCTCAGATTATGAAAGGACTAAATCTTCCAAATCAGAATGAAACGCGTTTTCTGATCAGACCTGGCCAACTGCTCCAGTCTTGTTCCATGTCAAAATCAGTAAGTGATGTGTGTGTGTGTGTGTGTGTGTGTGTGTGTGTGTGTGTGTGTGCGTGTGTATGTGTGTGTGTGTGTGTGTGTGTATTGATGGAAGGATATGTGTATATATATATATGTATATACATATACATACACACATATATACATACATATTTCAATGAAAGGTATATGACCTGTGCACAGAAACATAAATCCTAAGTATTTTATTGATGAAGATTGGAAATGGGAACTTACTTTTATAACTAGTAATGTGATCAATAAATAAAATGTTTCTTTATGCTTCCCATATCACTGTATCTTTTTGCCTCAAAGTTGGCCACTATGCTGACTTTCAGCTCCGAAGACTTGTATTTCCTTCATTTCAGGATCAGGTATTATTTTGTGCTTGACTTTTTCCATGGAATAGTGTGAGCTTACTATGCTGCAGGCTTTCATTCTGAATGAAAACACAGCCCCCTTGTTCAAAGGGCAGATTAGACAGCAGCAGAGAAGCGATCTTTGCAGTTCAGGCCCTGCATGACTCACAGGTCCAACCCATATGTCAGTCTTGCTGTGTAGCACCCTACGGGTGGATATTCTCTGTTCATGAATCTATCGTCTTATTGAAGGATGTGTTTGATATGCTCTCATTCTTGGCTATTTTAAATGGTATCCCTTTGAACAGCCTTATGCACGCTTTAGTGAAGATATGGATGCATTTCCAATCAAGTGCCATTTAAGGTCACTGACACACAAAGGCTTAGCTTTGGTAGAGGGGCTCAGATTTGTGGGTTCAGTTCATCCTGCTACCTGCTGTCTTCCTCCTCCTCTTATCCCTCCTCTCTCCCTCTTCCTCCTCTCCCTCCTCCTCTTCTTCTGCCTAGGGGTGTGTTTAAAGCATAGCTTCTTGAGTTCCACTCCAGACCTTATGAAATCCATACTTCTGGAGTTTCTCTCTGCAATCTGTATTTTTGAAGCTCCTTGAGTGATTTTCCATGGAGCCACATGGTTACTAATTAACTGAGCTCTCCTCACCATCTACTCCAAATATTCTCAATACATAGAAGTCAAACAAGGGTTGCAGGACCAAGAAGACTGAGGCCATACTATCAAGTCTCCAGGAAGAAAAGCGAATGAGAGCTGGATCGGGCCACGGAAGTTCTGCATAGCCATTCTGATATTTCCGTGAAGTGGGATCCAGTCTTTTCTGATGAGTAGTGTGTGAGAACTTATAAAGGAGAGCAATGTCCTTTTTTAGGTACAAACCTGATCCTCTGAAAACAATCTTGGATAACTGTTATAGACTCTTACCTAACCTGATTTTAATTGTAGATAATCAAAGTAAAAGCAGACCATTTTACATAATTGCAGTGTATTCGGAAGCTCTTCGTTTTTGTTTCAAATCTGTAGGATATCTACTTAGCAACAGCATGCTGCTTTCTCTTGTTTTCTCCATTTCAGAAAGATGCACACAAGGAGGAGATGCAAATGTATATAATATAGGAAGTTCTGTCAAAATATATGTCTCACCAGGAGAGAAGATTCGAGTCTGATGCCATGCACAGCAGAAATGGGGGCTTGGGATTCAAACACATCACGTTTTTGTGTTCTCGTGTTTAATTTTAGAAGAGCACATTCATGGGAACATTAAATGTGGAGATTGCTGCTTCTAAAATATCTTATTAAAAATTCTAATACACAATGAGTTTCAATATTTTTGTGCTTTTGGCGCAAAAACCATTCAGGAAAGAAAAATCCCTTATGCTACATGGCATATGTATATGACACGTGTGCTTTTTGGGTAGATAATGTGTGCTAAGATATATTATAGAAATTTCCATATCTGGACATTTTCCCATAATTATATTTTAAGGCATGTACATTTAGAGCATAGAGAGCTCCTGAGCATTGAGGAATGTGATTCTGTTCTTTGTAGTGTTTCCAATCTATTATTCATATATACCTGTCTTCATTTTAGAAAACATGAGAAGATAGGCAATTTATAGAAGCAGAAACACATGTATCTTTGAATCTTTATTCTCCACACACATAATGCTTGCATGAGGTACTCTGCTCTGCAGGTGTGACACCAGAGCATTATCTTAATGAGAAGCAATAGCTATACTGGCTGGCCAGAGCATCCCTGTCTTGGCATGAGTGATGGGAGGATAGGTGTCCTCGGGCTCTGTGCCCCCCTACATGCCAGGGCATGCTGACCTCTGCCCCAAGAAGGAGAGCCCTTGGATGCCTTGTATTTTAGGTGAAAGTGCACTTGATTCCTGACCTCTCTCTCCTCCCTTTGCCTCTGTTTCCACTGACAATGAGTCACTGGGGATTATGGGAGAAAGGACTCCAGTCTGTACTTTCACAGCATTTGTTCTAAAATCTCCCACCAGGCACAGTCTTCAGATCCATATGGATATTCCAGATTGCAAGAACCCAGCAGACTCTTTCCTCTAAGGGTTGGATATTCCTAAGATTGCACATTTAAAGAAATACTTTCATGTAAAACATGAAGCCTTTAACTACCCTGGTAGGATGTGGCAAGAGAACACCCATGCTCCTGTGTGCCTTCTGCCCTTGACTCCTTATTCAGTTTCTGTAAAATACTGCTAAGAGCTTCAAGTAGGCTTCCCCAAAGACAGATGATAGGAGTGTACCTAGCATCCCGATGCTCCATGTAGAGACACATCAGCAGGTAGGTAGCCGTGAGGAGACACAGCTGTTGAAACTCAAACTGGCATTTGCAGCAATGTTATTAGAGAAGCGAAGGATGGACCCCCCCCCCTTTTATTTTTCAGAGATATGGTACAGAGAAGCGGAAGTGTGAAGTGCAGGCCCCAGAGGAATGAGCTGGGGACAAAGGACATATCTGTCCACTCGGCCCAGCGCTTCCCAGTGTGGGGCCTGGGTTCTTGAGATCAACATTGATCATGATCCTTCTCTTAAGTGACCAGATACCATAACTCCAACTACAACTATGGCTTTATTCCCTCATTAGGTAAGAAGCCAGGCAAGAAGGAAATAGCCCTGCTAAGATCTGAGATCAATTAGAAGCCAACAGCCAATAGCTTACAAAAAATGGAAGCTGGTACTTTCTTGGGAACGTGAGTTCTATCTCCCCCTTAAGATTTCCAGTAATTTATTCTGACTCTTTGGCTTTCTGAAGTTTCTGATTTCACTTAAATAGTAAACTACTCACAAGGGAACAAAGACTTACAATTCAGACTATAACGTGATGGAGTGAGATTTGCTTTGGCACTTCTGTGTCTGGAATATTCAAATAAATCTCGGCGGATGGGGGCTGCCCTGTGGTTCTCGGTATGAAGCAAACACATCATCTAAGCAGGAGGTTCAGCAGACCTATTATGGGATGTCTGGTGGCCAGTCTCAGAATTAATTAAAACCTAAGATGCTGGGAGGGATTTTTCTTAATCAGATTACAGGAAGCACCCTGTATCTGGGCCACACCTTCTCCTGGCAGCCAAGATAACAGGATATGGAAGAAGAAAACTTGCCTTTTTGCCTGCTTGCCCTCACTCTCTCTGACAAGGTCATTTATCCTGTTGCAGCGGACAGCATTATGTAGCCAGAAGTTTTCCCGTATCCCATAGCCATTTGGTCCCAAATAAACACACAGAGGTTTAATATTAATTACAAACTGTTTCGACTATGGCTCAGGCTTCCTGCTAGCTAGCTCTTTCATCTTAAATTAACCCATTCCTATTAATCTATATTTTGTCACGTGGCCATGCCATTACCAGTCTGCTGGCATCTTGTTTCTCCTTGGGTGGCTGGATCATGTCTGCCCTGACTGCCCTCTTCTTCCTGTATCTTTCTTGGAATTCCCGCCTGGCTCTTATCTTGCCTTACCACAAGGCAAAATAGCTTCTTTATTAACCAATGGTAACAACACATATTCACAGCATATAGAAAGACCATCCCACAGCAGTATTAAATCCAAATCCTTCAGGACTCCCACTCAGTCTGAAAACCAGTAGCCCCCTAGGAACCCCCCAGGACACCAGCACCTGATTGAGACTTCAGAGCCATCCAGCTTTGTGGACTGAACAACTACCAGATTCTCAGCCATTGTTGGACCACCTGGACTGCTTCCTGAAAACCAGCCTAATAGATCCCCCCCTTTTTTTTTTGGTTTTTAGAGACAGGGTTTCTCTGTGTAGCTTTGCGCCTTTCCTGGAACTCACTTGGTAGCCCAGGATGGCCTCGAACTCACAGAGATCCACCTGGCTCTGCCTCCCGAATGCTGGGATTAAAGGCGTGCGCCACCACCGCCCGGCCTAGATCCCCTTTTTATTTACGTATTCCTTCTGTCTTTTCTGTCCTTCAGAGAACCCTGTCTACTACAGAAAGGGTCAAATAGTAAGTCTATCCAAAGCTTGTACGTCAGTCAGTCTACTCAACTCTGCCACCATAGCAGGATGACCTATAAATGGGTAGATGGGTTGTGTTCCAATCACATTGTATTACTAAAGCACTAACCATAACATATAGATTCATAGTCTAAACCAGACTAGCCAAATCCACATCTGTGGGAAGTTTGTAATAAATGCACAGGTGTGGGCAACATCCTGGACAGAGCAACAGAATCTGCTTCTTCCAGTTGCCCATTTCAGCATGAGACACATTGGTCTGGACCAGAGGCTGGTTTCTACTGTACCATCCACCCAACATCTCAGTTTAGTGATGAGCTCACTGGAGATCCCTGAGGACTGCCATTCTCTGAACTAAGTCCCTGGGTAGCACAAGAAATATTTAGGACAGGTATGTCCAGCTTTTTGACACATGGCATCAACTACAAAGTTCATTCTTGAGGACAGCCCTGTTGGGTTACAAAAAAACCAAACCAAAACAAAAACTTACAATAATTTACAATTTTGTCTTGTGCTGCATTCCTAGCTGTCATGGGGTGCACGTAGTCTGTGGGATGAAGACTAGACAAGCTGATTCAGGATATCTGTTTTTTGAATTATTCTAATTCGAAAACATTAAGTAAAAGTAATAACCAGTGATGCTCTCTGCAAGGTGGACTCTGGCTTAGTCATTCAGACTGCATATCTCCATTGCAGGCTGAGCAGCAGTTTGTTGAAGGGAGACTGGGATCCCCACCTTATGGAGAAAGGTGCAATGGTGCACACCCCAGTGGGGTCTGTTTTCGTTCTAACAACGTTACACGCTGAGACCTGGGTGGAAGTTGTTTTCTAGGTATAGTGGCTCTTCCCAATACAAATGCTCAAAGCACTCCTACAATGACGCTGATAAACCCAAACTAATCCTAGGAATGGCAGCACTGTTCAGCAAGAATATAAGACGCCTAGTTCATGTGAGTTCTGGCCAGGAGTCTCATGACTGTGTGGAGAGAACAAAAATTAAAAGGTTCAATTTAAAACAATAAATGGGGTTAGGAATGTAGCTCAGTGATGAAGTGCTTGCCTAGCTCACACAGGACCCTGGCGCACGTGCGTGCGCGCACACACACACACACACACAGAGAAAGAGAGAGAGACAGAGAGAGAGAGAGACAGAGAGAGAGAGACAGAGAGAGAGAGAGAGACAGACAGAGAGAGAGAGAGATCTATGGTATTTATAGGAAATATAGATTTATATTTGTTATCATGAATGACAACAATCAATGTACAGGATTAAAGAGACCCAAGACTTGAGCTAACACTTCTCTTCTTAGTGAGACTCTCAAAAGTGAAGCATTCTGAACAGGGGCAAATGTCTTCAGTCAGACCACAGTTACCTGGTTCCTTAAAAAGTCACAGATCTTTTAAGAGTAAAAATCCATTCATTTGTTTTTCTTGCCTTATTTCTCTAGCAGTATAAAAAAACAATTTGAGATTTTTTTGTTTTGTTTTTAGGAAAACCTCCCCCCCTACTGTAACAAAAATGGTGGAATCTTCCATTCAAGCCACACAGAATACATAATCCTCCCATCAAAATTTCTGTTGAAAGATGTGCAGACATTTGTCCTGAAGACTTGAGGGAGGAGATGTTACATCAAATGCAGCACAGAAGGGTTGCTGCAGCTCTGGACAAGGCTCTCACTGTATGACTTTTATTGTGTGTCATATTACCTCCCAATGATAAAGTATATGAAACAATTATGTTACTTATACAACTTATTTAGAGTAACACTATGCACGAAAAATGTAACTCCAGCCTGAGTAGTTTTTTAGACCAAAAAATACAATCTAATGGATATGTGTGGGCCAACCACTTTATCGGAGAAAAACGATTCATAAAAGTGGCCACACAGGGAGTGTGCTAGAAGGAATTTCATTTATTGTGATTTACAGTATGAGGCTGAACACAGAAAAGGAAGCCAGAGATTTACAAACACAACAGACGCCACCAATACTGTTAATTCTATCAAAAAGCTAGACCTCTACTATGTAGTGACGTTCCCCTCCCCAGCCTGAGTGAAATTGAGGGTGACTGAGAACGTATTATGACCTCACAGTTTCACTGCTTAATTCGGGGTACCACCCTCAGAGGTCCTTCAGTGAGCTGCCGCACCTTCTCAAGACCATTGTGACCACTGTGGGCAAGGGACACGTGGCTGTGAAACACGGTGACATCCCATGATCCACAACCATTGACTTAAATACCCTGACCCCGAAGTACAAGGTCCAGCAGACAGGAAGCTGCAAAACAGCATTGCACGTGGGCACATGCTTGTAGCAGGAGTCTTAAAAGTTCTTATTTATAAAATCAAACCCGGAGCCAAGTATTGGGGTGAACACTGGAAGGTCAGAGAGACAGAATAAGCCACAGCTAACCTCACCTTGCCGGATCCTCAGCTGATCTTGCTTCCTCAGACTGGAAGCCTCTATGTCCTCATATCCAAATGACTCTCAGCTGAACTGCTGCTAGAAGCCTGAATGCTTAACCAGGCCAAATGCTTCTCCAGGGCAAATGCCTCTCCAGGGCAAAGGCCTCTCCAGGGCAAATGCCTCTCCAGGGCAAATGCCTCTCCAGGGCAAATGCCTCTAGTTTCTGGTCCTCACGCTTTATATACCTTTCTGCTTTCTACCACCACTCCCTGGGATTAAAGGTGTGGCTTTCTGGGATTAAAGGTGTGTATCACTGTGCCTGGCCGTTTCCAATGTGGCCTTGAACTCACAGAGATCAAGAGGGATTTCTGTCTCTGGAATGCTAGGATTAAAGGCGTATGCTACCACTGCCTAACCTCTATGTTTAATATTGTGGCTGTTCTGTCTCTGACCCCAGATAAGTTTATTAAGGTACACAATATTTTGGGGAACACAATACCACCACACATGCTGGGTTTTGTTCTGGGACACCAAGATGAGGACCAATTGGAA
Source organism: Peromyscus nudipes (assembly GCA_902168325.1). Classification (NCBI taxonomy): domain Eukaryota; kingdom Metazoa; phylum Chordata; class Mammalia; order Rodentia; family Cricetidae; genus Peromyscus; species Peromyscus nudipes. Next base: position 17,878 of record CABHPH010131819.1, on the reverse strand, counting down.
GGCCATAGAGCTGACATTTTTAAAATGTAAAACCTAACTGTCACATTATGTAACTGTGGTTTTACTAGGTACCAGAATGCTTTCCTGAAGAAACTTGAGCTCTGGAGCAAAAGCTTTTAAAAGCAAATGTTTGGAAATGTCTCTGGCTTTTTTTTTAAATATGACTGCTTTAAAATTTTTGTTTCTGTTGTGAAACACCCATATCTGTGCCTTCTACAAAGCTTAGAAATAACTGTATAGTTATTTAAAAAATATTTTAAGTGGAACGTTTCACTGAGGTGGGTGGTTGCTTTTGTCCTGTTTTGTGAGGCAGGGTTTTCCTCTGTAGCCCAGGCTGACCCAGGACTTGTGGCAATATCCTCTTGCTCTGGTCTCCCAGGTGTGAGGATTGCAGGCATGCACCACCATGCCTGGCTTTTCAATACTTTTCAAGTAACTTTTTAACATATTAGTTAAAACAGCCAACAAAGCTTTGCTTAGAAGTTGTAGAAGTGTACTTCAAACAATAGCGTGATGCTAGGCAGGCAGCTGACACTGTGGTCCTTCCGTGAGGTGATGTGGTTTTGTGAGCTCTCTTCCTCTGCCATGAGAGTCAAGGCAGCCAAAGTTCAGAGCATCCCTCCCTCCCACCCACCCATCCTTCTCGCCATCACACTGAGGCTGACTCCTTACATCCTCATACCTTCGGGTAGCACGCTTTGTGACTTCAGGGCTCATCTAAAATGTTCACCCCTCACACTGGCCCCAGTCTCTTTCCATTCACACGCAATGGTCTCGCCTTCCTCTCAGTTTTGCCTCATCCTTTCAAGGCTTCACTGGATCTCAACAGGTTTTCATTCCAGATTGTTTCTTTATTCCTGCCACTGCCAGTTGAACGAGCTTTTCCGAGGCTGGAGAGTCATGGAGGATGGTATCGAAGGATTTTTTTCAGTTGGGGGCCTGCCCTTAGTAGTAGCTGGACCACAACCTGCATCATCCTTGGGATACTGCGACCACCTCATCCTACACTCAGATCTACTTTTCTGTAACCCCATAGCAGCCCTATGTTATTCGGTTATTCGTCACTCTCTTTCCCTTGGTTTCTCCTTGTCAGTGTTAGCATTGTGTCCCTCTGTCACTTTGCTGGCTTCCTCCCTTCTTATTAATACTTACTGCAAAGTCTCCTCGCACACATGGTTGAATTAAGGCATGCCTTGCTCTGTGATGCTAGAGGTGACTTTGGCGAGACAGAAATTTACATTCTTACCAATGTATCTGAATTTGTGAAACTTCTAGTTAATTTGCATGAAAAACTGTACTCGAAGATAAAATTGGCAATAAAGGATTTTAAAAAATATAAAATATGGTGGCTTACAAAACATAGCCAACCTCATTTTGCTTGGCAAGAAGAAAAAGCTAAGAAAGCAACTCTGAGTATGAGGCCCGAGAGCCCAGGAATCAGGATCTCCAAAGGCCACAGAAGAACATTATTTTCAAATGTTGGAAGGGGTGGGATAGTAAGTTCTGAAAGGGTCACAGGAAACCTATGCTTGAGTGCTGATGGTAGCTCTCTTCATAGCTAGAGACCTAACTAATGTCCTAAATGCTCTTCAGGGAGAATTGGTCAAGCACACCACAGTACTGGGAAAACACTAGAGCGCAGCCAGGTAGACTGCAGCAGAGTACGGTGTGAAGGACTGTGCTGAGTGGCAGCAACAGCATTACCCACCGCATGGCTCATGTCTCAGAAAGACAGAGCTGCAATGCAGGAGCCTGGCACATGACTCCGGGAGTTGGGAACAAGAGAAAGAATGCGTCAGGGGGCCAGCAGTGGGGACATGGGTGACAGGATAGCTCTCCATGTTGGCTATGTGGTGGTGACCACACTGGGTCATACATGTTCTAGAATTCAAATGCATATTTAAAAATAAAAACACCAATGGATGCTAAAGCAATTAAAAAATAGTAATGAGGGGGAAAAGCATTCAAAATGCAAACTTTCCCATTCAGATATTTGTGAAATGGTGCAAAAACTTGAGAGAATAGAAAGCCAAAAGAATCACTAATTAGAGCTAATGAGAAAACAGAGCTCCCAATTAGCAGTGATTTCTTTAAAAATAACATTTAAAGGGAATATTATTTGTTACCAGCAAACTTAAAGCAAACTATAGCAGAGTAATCTTATAGCCCTCCAAAATCAAACACTTAATAAATCAATATATATATTTGAAAGTACATGTGCTTGAACATCAGCCAGGGTCCTCGGGGCCTCTGGATCTGACCACAGGGTCAGAACACTTCTCATCTCAGCTCTCCAGTTCCCAAATTCTATTATTCTGCCCTTTCCCTCCTGTGACTGTAAAGCAATGAATGATTTATCTGTTTGAATCCTATGAAAATTGCTTCTTATTTTACAGTACTGCAAAAGTGCTGTCTGGTTTTCTAGCCTGTAAAGAGCCTTTCCTCCAAAGATGCTATTTTCCAACATCAGATTTATTCCTGAAAGAGTCCCTCTTCTCACTGCCAATCTCATTTAGGCTGGCAAACTTTCTTCTTTCCCTTTGGGATGAAGCAGAGCTTAATTCATCTCAGACAATATTTGGTGTGTGGCAGCCATGGCTCCTGGCATCCCATCACACTTGGATTTGCAATACAGAGCCTCGACATACTCCAGGTATTTGAGATGGGGTAAAAAATTCAGAATGTCTACAGGGAGACAAAAAAAAAAATCTCAAAATGTTTAGTAAGTTGGTGGGTTCCCCTCCATTCTGAAATACTTAGTTTCAAATGAACAAAATGCCCATTATAAAATTAATTTGGATCATCTATGCCAAGCTTTCTACTATACATACATATGCATATTGTTTGGGCGTAGGAAAAGGAGACATCAGTTCTAAAATCTCTACTGGAGACACGCATGGTTCTTTAACAGTCCTGTGGTAGTGATGTCGTGTCCTCTCTCCAGTACCGGGGTAAATTAGTATTAAGGAAATGACCAAGAGTGAGAGACACCAGAGCTTGCAGTCAGAGGGTAAAGCTTGACATGACCAGGGAGGTGGAATAAGGAGAATCATGCAGTCCCTGGGTTGCAGAACTAGTTCAGTGGTGGAGCCACAGGTAAACTGCCTGTGCTCAAGAAAATGCATACTCCCCACGCTCATGCAAGCAACCCTAATTAATCACAGTGGGCCATGAACAATTAGGTCATTTGTAAAAGGCAATTGATAAATATGTAATTTAACTCAAAGCAAAACATGCAAAGCAACATTTAGTGTTCATTTAATGAGTAAATGAGGTTATGTGTGTAAAGATACCCCAAATTTTCTGCTTTGGAGGCAGCGTCCTTACCATTTAAGAGGTTGTGAATTCTAGAATTAGAATTGCAATTTGTTTCTTTGGTAGATCCCATGTGTATATGTGGTGTTTTCTGAACAAGGCTACTTTAGGGAGTGCATTCAAGTTATGCTGACATTGGGAAACACCTACATGTGGTATTTCTGCATGCTCTGCATGGAGGGGAACCTCCACATGCAGGTATTTATGACTGAATTAGCTCCTCTCACACTGATAACAGAACAGCGGTGTGACTTTAAGTTGCCACGACAATGCATGCTCACTTGTCTTATTCATTTAAGTCTTGTGATCATTTTCTAACCAACATGATGCTGAGAACACTAGCTCCTTGGATCTTCTATCTCCACCGACCTCTAGGTTTCCAGTTCTCTTTTTCTGCAGCAGAAGGAGAAGGCAGAGTGCAGAGGAGTACTTCCTTCCCAGAGAGCTGGCTACAGGGGCACTGATCATGCTTCAGCTTGCATCCAATGGGCTTGAACTTGTCACTTGACCTCACAGTGATGAAGCGCCCTGGGTAGTGCACTATCTGGCTCCTAAATAAGTGACCATCTGATTGTGCTATGAACATGGTCTTATTAGGGGTGAGCAACCATCTACAGTGTACCACTTACACACCTTACACTTACAGAGGTGGTTCTGTGCTGTGAAATCAAGGTTTCCTGTTAGTCCAAGCTGGCATATCAATGAAGGGAAACATTAGTTTCAAAGGAGCTGAAGCTTAGAGGATGAAAGACAGAAATGGCCTACATCATGGGACAAGAGATTTAGTTGAACATGGCCTTGTAGAGGAGGAGAGACATCTAGAGATACTCTGAAGCTAATTGAACAGACCTCCCCTAACTGAAGACCAGCTATAAAATGCATAGAAATTCTGAGATCAGAGGGAGTCTGGCAGTTCCTAGTGGCCTCTAGACATCTAATTTTCCAATGAGTTACCTTCCGTACCTCTTAATGATCAGTCAAGTAATGTGATCTTCAGAACCTGTACCTCTCAGTTGTGTTGTAAGAAGTCTGGGAAGCAAGTGGCTGTCACCAACTCCAAGGCTGGGCCAGTCAGCAGGGATGGCAGAGGCCATGGCAGGATGATCAGGCAAAGTCAAATTTCTCTCTTCCTCCCTCCACCCTCCCTCCCTCCCTTCCTCTCCCCCTTTCGTGTGTGTGTGTGTGTGTGTGTGTGTGGTGTACCATTGCCATGGAAACTGAGCTCACCCCCATCAGGACTATACAAATGTCTGGCCAGGCAATCTGGTAATATAAATGTGCTGTGGGATGTTCTGTATGCTGTGAATGTGTTGCTCTGATTGGTTGATAAATAAAATGCTGATTGGCCAGTAGCCAGGCAGGAAGTATAGGCAGGATAAACAAACAAGGAGAATTCTGGGAACAGGAAGGCTAAGTCAGGAGACACCAGCCTGCTGTCCTGGGAGCAGCATGTAATGGCACACAGGTAAAGCCATGGAACATGTGGCAGCATATAGATTAACAGAATGGACTGAGTTTAAGTGTAAGAGCTAGTTAGTTGTTAGCCTGAACTAACGGCCAAGAAGTTTTAATTAATATAAGCTTCTGTGTGTTCACTTGGGTCTGAGCAGCTGCAGACTGGGTGGAACACAGAAAAACTTCAGCCAAACTGTATAGTGACAGGAGGTGATCTGGGAAGAGGGAGGTGCATGTGAGTAAACCTTTATTATTAAATATTCTTAAATACTGTAGGGTTTTCCAGGAGGCAAATATATAATTACATGCTCTTTTATGGGGAGGGCAGAGGTAGGGCAGGAGCAAATGATGCCCCAACACATGGTTTAGTTTATGGAACACACAGAGAGCTTGCTGAGCTGGGAACTCATAGGCTGAGGATGCAAGGTATTCCTATGCTGTTTATGAACGTTGAGGTGGTGCTGTGGATGAGGTAGACGCATCTCTTGTTTAAGATGCCCCTCTGACCAAGAAAGTGTCTCCACCAGGGATATAAACCTCCTGCAGGCATTTACCCTCAGAAGGTCTGTCTTACTCCATTCTAAGCATGGTTGATTCACAGGGGTGGGGGTGGGGGTGGGGGACAGAATTCAAGATCACAGCAAATGAATACAGAAGGCATTTGGGAAGTGATCACTCCGGTTTTCAAGCAGCTTGTTTCCCACAATGCCATGCTACAGCAAGCTTGGTTCCATTTCCCAGGTGATACCCTCATGGTCTCGTTTTCCGGGACAAGATCACTTTCTACCAGGATGCCAGTAAGCCAAAGAACAGAAAATGAAGCAGATTCCTATGATCTAAGGTCAGTTCTTATCAACCCATCCCAATGGAAACTTCAGTCTGGCCAGAAAGTGAGAACTCACACCACTACCAGTTGCCGGGTAAGGGAAGGTGATAGGAATTAAAACAGTCCATGGATGCACTGAGACAGTCCTCCAGACTTAAAAGCAGGGAAAGGGTGTTCTTTAGCCCCAGGAGGGCTGCAGTTCAGCATCTGTACCACTGCTCTATCTTCTGCTAGTCTCACAACTGATGCCCCCGAGGAACTACAAGGCATGGCTCGAGAGTGGCTTAAAACCATGCTGCTGCAAAAGCACTTTTCAAAGTAAAAAGGCACTTTAGGTGATGAGAAATTAAAGCTGAGACACAAGTGAGCCCTGCGAGTTTCTGTTTCCAGCTTCCTGCAGCTCACTGTGTGGATGAAATTGGAGAGATGTCAGAGGCAAGAACAACACTGGAGTTGCCAGATACCTATGAGGGCTCCCAGGTCCAAGAAACCCGAGTCACTTCACAAACTCCAGTTTTCTGAAAGGCCTCTGAGAATTATTTTGTCACACACCCCTGAGCACTAGATGTTTCCAAAGGGATTTTCAGGGACTACAAACTCAAAACCAGAAATCATACGCACACACACATGCATAGACGCATACACATGCACACACTCACACACATCTTTATAGGGAGAGACAAACGCATCTTTACTGCCATCATTTAGCCTATTTATGGGCAAAGGCTTAAAATGCCTAGGCCACCCGTGGAGAAAGCAGTTAGTGCTAACTGCATAAACTGCAGCTCCCCACAGAGAGACCTATGTCACGACAGGGGATTGTGAGTGGGGAGCACAGCTAGCCCCAAGGAGACATAGGCCAGTGTGTGCTCTTAAGGCAGATGCCCTTCATGAGTCCATATCCAGATGTCTTCCATGTTTTCTTGGAAAATCTCAGAAAGGATGTGTTTCTGAATCCCCGGTACACTTCCTGGGCTTCCCATCCCTGGATGGCCTCTAACTTTGCCTCACAAAGGGCAGATGCTTGAAGTTTGAAGTCAGGCAAACAATTCTAGTGATATTAATATAAATCTTTGCCATTATGAAGTGCTTTTGTTTTAACAACTATAAAATAATGGTGACCTAATAAAACTGATCACCACCTAGACCATGCATCCGACGGCAGGAGCAGCAGTTTGTTCAAGATGTCCTGGTTCCTCCTCTTAATTGTTAGATCAAAGATGGTCTTTCATTAATGACTCCCAGCAAGGGCACTAATGACCCAATGTCACCAGTATTGTGCAGAGTTACTTATTCAATGCAGAGCTATGCAATACTGTAGTGACCCTCGGTGATGATCCCAGCCAGAGCAGCACTGACTGTGAAGTGTGGCCACTGGCCTTTCCCCAGGGAGGATCATTCAGCTCTCTTCTCAGTAAAGAACAAGACATCCCATAATGCATACTGCTGACAGGAAAGAGGGTGCTGTTTACGGCAGACACGGGGTGTAGCCCTCACAGTCTGCGTCACCATGCTCAATCTCACTACGGAAGGAGGACAAGTGTGCTCCAGGAGCCCTGGACAAGCTCCTTGTCTGATCTGAGCCCAAGTCTCCACATGTGAAGTCAGCTAGTCACAGCATCTACCATACAGAGCTTCTGTGGTGCTCAAACAAGATCTCTTTACCAAATGATGTTGGTGCATGGCAATATCAATTCAACAATTAGACAATGATGACCGCCATGTCCAGTGCAGGCTACTGGTGAGCAGGAGCCGATGACTTGGAGTTCAGGAGAAGCTGGATCTTTCTGGATCAGTTACGATGCTGATTCTGAGACTTGCTCCAAATGTTTATGCCTTTCTTCCTAAATTCCATGACTCTGGGAAGAATCGTGTAACTCATCTCTGCATTGCCAAATGTTTAAATACACTGTATGCCCCAAAGAAGAACACAGTGAGCTCCTTTTGAATGAACACATTCAGTCAAAGCTATACTCATGATTAGTTGGGCACCAGCAGGTTGGGTGTGCTCTAGACGGTGTGAGTGGCGCGGTCAGGTGGCAAGTCTACCCATTCTCCATGAGCTCTGCTGCTCACTTCGCAACTCAGCCACCAGCCCTGCTACGAGCTGTTGGAATCTGTCTGTCCACCACATGCAATGACTTCCTGTCTGTCCTCTTCTCTCCCTACTCAGCCACTACCTCCCTTCAGTTATCACCGTTGCTCATTCTAGACCGTGCAGTACTCTCTTAATTCTCTCTTGATTTCCAGTCGGACAACAATTGACTGGAAATTAAGCTTCTTCCATAATAGCTATAAAAACCCCTACATGCACACAAAACTCTTCCGTTGTGCTTCATTATTTCCTAAACTACAATCAAACTCATCAGGGTGAGATCCAAACCTCTATCTTCATTTTGGTTTCCACCTACTTCCCACAGCTCATTTCTTTTTAGTGCCTTTCTCAGATGTTCATCTCTGTCTCTCCGTCTCTCTGTCTCTCTCTCTCTCCCATTCTTTTCCCCTTTCTTTTTGAAACAGTCTTTTCACCATGTAGTCCAGGCTAACCCCTAGAACATGTGGCGATCCTCTTGCCTCTGCCTCCCCACTCTCTAGTGTTGGGATTCCAGGTGTGTGCCACCATATCTTATTTGGCATCTTAAATACTTGCTGATTACCAATCTTGCTTTGCTCTCGTATTTCTCTGCATCCAGGAACATGCTCCTCTGGGGATCTTCACCCTTGAGACATTTCTTCCTTGGTGTCCTATGTGAAACTGCACTCTCTTCACGTAAATGCTTCTCAGATAAGCCTTCCACGTGGTTGTAGGTCCTAGTGACTCTTCTCGAATGTGCTTACAAACACAACCTTGCCAACACCCGACTTGACGCATTGTTCAAGTTATTATAAAGTGTTATCTATAGGCACCAGAATATGAGTACTGGATACACGTGCCTCATTACTTGTTATTATATTCACTTACTACTGACATTATTTTCTTCTGTCCCCAAATCTATGTGTTATTTGAGATGGAAAATTTAAAGCCAACTACAAAATCTGAAGTGGTAATGGATGTTATTCCTGAAGACAAGACTACATTTTATGCTATAACAAATTTTATTATTTTATGGGCACTTATTTGGTGCTATTTTTAAAAACTTTTTATTGGTATTTCTTGTATTTTGTGGCTTTCATGGCCAGTGAAAACTTTTCAGAGGAAATATAGCTGAGAAGAATGAAAGAAAAAGGTAATATAGAGGCTCACATTTCCCTGCCACAGCAGGGAAATTCAAAATTGAATGCCAACCCTAGCTATTAAACACACTGATAAAAATCTCCCTCCAACTTCACTAAGCCAGGCAATTTTTCTCTCCTCTCCTCTGGCACAGTAGTCAGCTCGAAGAGGAGGCTGCAGAGATGGCATAGGAAAACGAATACATTATTCAGCATGGGCTTCAGAGAGTTAGTGCTTGTTCACTGTGGCTTGACTCGCTGGTACTCTGAAGGTAATGATAACATGGGGAGAGGTCCATGGTGCATCACCTGAAGACCCAACTCCCAGCGCAGCTCCCTAGAGTAGAGAGACTGCACAGCTTGTCTGCTGACAGGTGCTTCCTCCCCAGCAGCTAGCAGGGATGCTGAACCAGTGTTTCAATGGAAGTGTAACCAAATGCATTGTCTAAAGAGATGTATATTCCCTTCCCCTTGACTCTCTTACTATTAAAACAACGATGCCCCAAATATAGGGATATCCCTAGGAATCTCATGATGAGCAAAGGAAAAGGCTAAACCCTGGGACAGGCTAGAGTAGGCTGACTCCCAGAAAGAGGTCATGCTTAGTCCTCACAACTTGTCAGACCACCTGCCTTGTGAGAGACAAGACAGTGGTGGGTCAGTGATGGGCAGGACCACACTTGACGGTGCCTGCCAGATTTTGCATATATCTTACGCTCCACTGAAATATAAACTTCATATCAACACTCTGCAGATGGATAAGGGGTATCACTGGACTTCTCTGTCCCTTCCCAATGTGACCATGATGAATAATCCTGCTTCTCTGCTTTTCACTGTTACTTGTCTTTTTAATTGGCCTATTAAGGACAGGTGGCTGAACCTAGGCTTCAGGGGCTTGTAGGGCTCATGCTGGTACTCTAGAAACTCTGAAAACAGAAGTGTAAACTAAAGAGGAAGGGCGTGGTGGGGACAAGAAATGCAGTGTGAAGAAAGGCATCCTGGAGAAGTTGAGTGGCAAAGGAGGAACTGTCCAGGTAAATGGATTTGACAGGATTGAAGGGCGTACAACCACTGCTGCTGCTGGGAACCAAGGAAGTCAAGAGACTGGAAGCTGCCTTGTTATCAGAATGAGGTGACAATGTACTCCACGGTCCTAGAGAAAAGGGCACAGTGGCAATGAGTCGGCATGACGGCACCATCTGACTGAGGAAGAAGACCATAAGATGATGAGAAGATTTAGCTTCATTTGCGAGACTCTAGCCTTGCATTAGAAATGGAAGGGGTTATAGAAGAACAGAGTGTGGTTTTGAATTCTTTTTACACTCTTTCCATGCAGCCTCTGGCTGTGATCACTTTGTCCAGTGGAAGCCCACAGGCTGATAATCTGCCACCTCTGGGCTCATGCTAGGAACCTGCAGCTGCCACTTCCTGTCTATTGGGACAGTGTTCTGAGCCCTGATCCTCCTCATCAGCAGAGGCCAGGGGCTGGTCTCTCATCACAGACTAGAGCACAATCCATACTTCTCCTCTGTCCTTGATGAAGTATCAGACATACAAGCTTCTCTAGCAGCCAGGCAACACCAAGCAGCTAAACCGATGCTGTGGAGACTCCACACCCATACCCCACACTACTGTGACGTAAGAACAGTTCTGTGAGTGAGAGGAGCCACATTCTGGGAAGGTTTGTTAAGTAGCAACAGATATCTGAAACAAGGCACAGAAGACCAAAATTTCAGGGGCTGAGAGAGGCCATGTGATCATGAACCCTTATTTTCATGCTGCCCCCTTTTATATCTGACTTTAAGATGATATTATCCTGTCTGTGACACTCTTCACTGTCCTCCTGCCGAGAGTTCTACCTGTACTTCCTGTTTGTGTATTTTAGTGCATAATGCTTAAATTTAATCTGGAATAATGGGGAAAACCATCATCTTGCTGGACCTATTTTCTGAATTTTTTGTTGTTGTTCTGAAGAGCACATGGCATTCTTTGAGAGCATAACTCATCACCTGCATTACAAAGGATGGGTTTGGTACACTCTCTCTGGTGCAGAGTGCACAGTGGATCTCTCCCTTGTGTGTGGCAGAAGTGAGAAGAATGAAGGAGCCTAAAAATTCCACCAGTGACCTACGGCTGCCACTCTACCACTGCTGGCCTTTTCTCTTGCACTTCTCTGGGTGGTTGGTATTGTCAGAATCTCTAACTCTTGACCATAAAGTTGCTAAACTGTAGCTCAGAGAGAAAATATTCACATCTCTGTCTCCATTGTGCAGGGAGGTCAAGGGTGTGGCATTGACCCCAGCCTGCAGCTCCTCAGGCCTGGAGTTTTAAATCTGAATTGTAAAACGCGCTCACATAACATGCCGCAGGATCAGTTTCTCGATCATTCTTGGGATGCTCCAAAAAGATGGACCTGTGTATTTTTCTGTCTTGGGGTCATTTTTCTTCTTCAGGAAGAGGCCCACATTCTTTATGGATGTTAGTGAACATAAGTATTTAACTGATTCATCATCAAAGTTGTACCAGTGTCAACGAGAAGTCACAGATAGGGGCAGTACGTGGCAGATTTTAAAAAGCATTTGCCTTCACACCACAGTTTGCTTTAGAAGCGCACATTTCCCCCCTCTTTGGTAAGGTACGTTGCTCGTGGTGTATGTAATGTCTTCAAGTTGTACAGACAGGGCTTTTACCATCTCCTATGTCTTCAGTTAAATCAAGACCCAATCTCTGATTATTGATTTCTGCAAAGGATGACTACAGCAAAGTGAGTTGTAAAGAAGCAAAAGGTCCCACAAATGCCCCATAACTCATGCTTGTAATTGATACTTCAAGCTGTCTTACATCAGCCAATATTCTAGTCAAACTAAATCTGTGAAACTAAACTATTACAAATGAATCGTAATGAGCAATCAGATCAGTCTGGCCGAAGGAGCCCTCTAAATTACAAAGTGTTCCACTTGAAGAAGTTTTATGCCTTCAGAAAGGGCCCTCGTGCACATGAGCGGGTCACAGACGCCAGGACATCAGGACAGCCACAGCCAACAGCACTGAGTGCCGCACCTACACATTGGTTTACACTGCTCATCGTGGCTCAGGTCCACTGCCTCCAGGTTCTTCCCAACAGCTCCCAGGAACAGACCTACTTACCTTCATTCTGCAGCTGAGAAGTGGAAGCAGGGACAGCCGCCCTCATCCCAGTCACTGCCTGAGGATGCTGTGGCTATTGCAAGTCACACTCCTGATTGCTAATTGGGTGTTTCTTGGCTAAGGCTGTGGAGTCTTTGCTGGAGTGGCATGTCACTTTGGCACTGGGCAGAGCTAGCTAAATAGAGTTCAGATAGGGTTTGTTGAGTTGTGGGAAATGTTCATGCCCTTGAAGTCTTAGTTACTAGTTACAATGATTTAGCATCTTGAGGGGCCTTCCCCAGGTTATAGTAGTACGAAATTTAAGAATACTGAGGCAGTGACCTGGCTGCCATTGTAGGCTTATGCTTGTGTATTCTTTATAATTTTCATGGAAAGAGGGTCTGACAAAAAGACCAGAGCGATATCTAAAAGGACTCCTAAATAGTGCAAGTCCAGTGTAACCCAGGGTACCTCTGGCTGATGCAAAGTCACAGGTTGAAGTCAAGGACAGATCGGGGGGAGACTTATAATTTCCTGCCTGCAAGCCTCTTCCTTGAGATGGGCAGCTGGTCACACAGCTGTCCTTGCTACCTGCAAGGCAGGTGGCCTGGCTGTCCTCCGCCTACAGTGGAGGTGGTGACCATAATGAGGCTTTAGAGTGGGAAGCCACAGTAAATCAGCTGCAAAGGGCAGATTAGGTTGAAAATATGAAAAATGAGGACAACACTGGCATGTAGTTCTTATTGTCCCCAAACAACCTGGCTAGAAACAGCTTCTGGTGGCAGGAATTGCAGAGTACCAGTTAAGTCCATCTTCCTGACAGCCATGAGACAGCCAGCAGAGGACAGACACCTTCCCAAACTGATGCTAATATCATGCTGAGGGAAATACTGAGGATGATAAAAAAAAAACTAGATTGTAGCTTTATGCACTTATAAAATATTTACCAGGGGCTCTGACCTTGAGATGAAGGCAATCCAACCAAAGGTGGACCGTGTTTTCCTCTGGGAGCTGGGATCCACGGAAATATTTATCTTTCAATGTCTATTTCTCCATTTAACCAAAAGGGCACACACCATCTTTACCAACATAAATTCCTCTCGGTGCCTCACCCTTCTCATCGGTCTGTTCAGAATATTACCTGGTACTTTTCAATTAGTTCAGAGCTACAAAATGCTTACTGAATGCACACTGCCCATTTCTCTAAGCAATTTATGTTTCCCCCCACTTCTCCACAGATGTGTTTTGAAGGCTGGCTATTTTCCAGACATTGGACTCTGAGTGTATTGTAGAATTGAGTACAGGAGAGAATGAATATATTAAAAACACAGATAAATGGAATATTTAAGTGAATTCAGGGAAAGCAGAACAACTTTAAAGCTCAAGTTCTCAAGAAAGCCTTCCAGGAAGAGACAGCAGGCCATTCACAGGGTGGACAGGACTCTGATTTACTGAAATGGAAGTGGAAGGAGCCCACGAAGGGGAACAGGACCAGGAAGGCAGAATGGGGGTCTCTGAGCACACTGACCAAACACAAGCCCAGGTCTGGGCTCACCATCAAATTGAAAAGAGAAACCACACACAGTAAAGTTATTAATGAAAGTCAAAAGGCAACTCAGAGCAGGCGATGTAGACGTGTGGCTGAGTGGTGGACCCCTTGCCTGCCAAGAACAAGGCCCAGGGGTGGAGCCTTAGCAATGTTCAAAGAAATGAAGACAAGGAAACGGTCTAGAGAGCTAGACAGTGGAAGAGAGAGACATGGCGAACTCACTGGGCTCAGAGGGGGACCAAAGCAACTACCTGTGAGGAGAATTTAAAGCAGAGGGCAAAATAAATGCAAGTTACAGTACAAAAAAGGAGTACCGCCCCGCTCCTCTGCGTCACCCCAGAACGTTGACCCTCTCATGTCATGCCGCGGGCTGTCACAGAACCCCCACAACAATGCATCTCCTATTTTCTGAGATGGTCCAGATTCTAAATATTCCTCTCCACTCCTCTAGTAAATAGCCTGTGTTGAAATTTTGGGATACGGAAATAATAGCATTTGGATGCACAGCTCCACATAGCAGTGAGAATTTGATTTAACCAGACAGAAGGTTCTGAGATGGAAGACACTTGTTTTAAAGCAGACACTAACGGCAACAGTGCTTCTCCATAAACCCATCTTAGCCACTCAGTGTTTAATGCTTTCAAACTAATGGCTTGTTTGTGTTTGTCTGTCTGTCTCTCTGTCTCTGTCTCTCTGTCTCTCTGTCTCTCTTCCTCTCTCTGTACTGCTGGAGATTGGACCCAGGGCCTCTGCATGCTAGGCAAGCACTCTACCACTGAGCTATATCATTCCAACCCTTTCAACACGACTTAATATAGAGAAGTGCAGTGGTAATGCTTTCCCCCCCAGAGTTAATTATTTATGGGGCTTCTTAGAATGGCCCCTGCAGCACTCATGGCTTCAGTTCTTGCCCCAGAGAGCTGGCCCTGCAACCAAGCCCAGCAAGCACATTAAGTGATGAATTAGAGCGTGTAGTGCCGACACCAGGCTCTTCTCCAAGACACAGAGGCAAATTCCCACATTCCCACGTCACTACAGAATATGGAAAGCAGACTTCTCCTCAGATTTGGGGAAAAGTAGAATCGAAGGTGTTCATAAGTGAACATTTCCCTAGGGTGCAGGTGACAGTGGGGACGTATGTCTTTCCAGCACAGCTCTGACGTGTTCCCTTTGCCAGGCCTGCTCTAGCACCCACCAGATTTGCAATCAGTATTCCCCATGGTCCAGATGTCAAAATGTCACCACATCTTCTGAGGCACCAGTGAGACCTGCCTGCCTCCAAATGTGACATTGGAAGTGGAGGTCCAGTGGGGTGGTGTGGGGGATATTACATTATTTTCTTTTTAAATTATGTTCATGATTAAGGAAAAATTACAACCCACATAGGTTTAAACAGCCTGTAGGTTGCATATGATTATCTTATTCATCAAAGTAATTGTATTTTTGGACAGAGAGGGGTTTAGAAGTATGGGGGATCATGATCTGTGAGGCAAGAGAAAAGAGCCCGAGGCATGGTGTTAGGGTACAAGTGCCCCTCTCAGGAGATGCATGGAAATGTTCCTTCCGGCTGGCTCTCCTACACAACAGGTGGGGCATGAACCTCACCGTCAGGGAGCTGCTAACAGCTAAATGAAAACTGAGTGACGTAAAGGCACATGTGGTCAGAAGTCACTATTCACCCATCATTTGGTTCCAGAGAGAAGCCGTGAAGCATCATGGGGAATGTGGTGGGACGGAAGCTCTTGCTCCCCCTCAGAGCAGGCCGTAGCCCTCCTCACGGAATTCCTCTGAAGGTTAATGCTGTCTCAGCGTTCCCTCTGTGGACCTGCTTTCATTGTTTTTAATCTAACACTCTGGTTGTTAAATCTCATTGGCCACCAGAAGGAAGCCATATTTGAATCAAGAAGATGAAAATTTCCTGACTATGGAGAGGACGAGGCTTTGCTGAGTGACAGAAGGAAGGTCAGTAGGTGGCATCTGAACTGACAGGAAGTGGTCACCTACCCCCAGGAACCTCTGACTGGGGAAGGGCCACAGCTTGGAGGGTGAGTAAACATCAAACATTGTTTGCTACATTGGCAACCAATTTAGAGACAGAAATAAAGAGCAAAGTAGGGCATATCAACTCTCGCAGACACACATATATGGATAGTTCAGGTTTTTGTTTTGTTTTCATATAGGCTCTTGCTGTGGAACTGAGGCAAGCCTTCCGTTTGCCATCCTCCAGTCTTAGCTCTCTGAGTACTACGATTAAAGGTTTGTGCTTCACCGATGATAGACCATGAGGGGCAAAGGGAAATGAGAGGGAGTAGGTTTCTGATGAGGAAGGGGCAGAGAACTGATAGAGCCACTGAGGAACTTGCTCTGTAGCCCAGGCTGGCACTGAACTCAGAGATCCACCTGCCTCTGCCTCCAAATGCTGGGATTAAATGTGTGCACCGCCCAGATCCTTCAGGTTCTAATTGACTTGTTACAACTTTAAAGTCTTACGGTGATCCATGTTTTATCTTAAACACACACATATTTTTTAGAGGCCTATCAAATCCTAATCTATGCCATTTCTGTCCCATTGGGTAGAATGAAGACCCAGGAGCAGTTCAATGTCTCCACCTCTTTTCCCATTTCTTTGCCATTTCTAGATCTTCTATCATTCTTACGTTTTCAAATTTAAAGCAGAAGCATTTTGTTCTGTGTCCACAAAGACTGGATGCTTCATTTAGGAGGACCCCACAACAAGATCAATTACACCCCCAGACGTAAATGTGTTCATGGTCCAGGTGAGTTGCACTCACTGGGTGGAGCCTTTGGGCAGACCCCAATCCCGTGTTACCAAAGCTGGGTCTCTCAGGGTGGAATGTTCCCAAACGCAGTTCAGTTGACTACAATTCCCAGACTCAGTGTTCGGGTCTTTTGGGTTTATGCATGGACAGGTTCTGAGCAGGGAGCTTTGTTCTTCTTTCTGTCAAACTGCCTTTCTTTCTTCAGCTCCTTCACCACCCCATTAACTGAGTTTTCCAAGATGCCTTCTCTTGTCACGTCTGGAACTTTTCTTTCTGGAACTTTCTGTTGTAGCTTCTGTTTTCCTTTACATTATGTGTCTTTAAGGCAAACATTTCCAGGCCTCTCCCATCCTTCCCAGAGAATGCTTTGTGTTCACCCTGAATGGCCTGATCTCTTTGTTGACATCCATTGGCTTTTGCTGGCATCTATGCTGCACAGTAACTGTGTTCAGGAAAGGCACACAAATCTCAGAAGCCTCCATCTTTGAATGTGACCACACTTATTTACAGCCTTCTTAAAAACTTGACTGGGTACGGGATTCTAGATTGAAGACCACTTCTTCAAACTCTGCTGCCTTTTGCCTGGATTCTGGCATCAGTGCAGGAACTCCAGTAATGCACGGTGAGGGGTCTGTATGTGGTTTTGTTTGGTTTAGCCTAAGAGGCCATTTGAGGAGACAGGCTGGGGTACTGCCCACAACCAAGAGGACAGTGCCCTGTGCTGCAACACCCTCTTGGTTAGATGATGAAGAACGTTAATTGCATGACCTTCTTCTGATATCATTGAGACAGAATGGTGGAGTTCTATGGAAATGTGTGCATTGTATGGAGACTTCCTCTGTGGTACCTGATTTTGAGTATTGTTACTCTTGTTCTACGTTTATAGACTAATCTCTGTGATTTCATTTTTTTGAGAGGATTAGTTTCTGCTGATTCTGGAAGAATCCTATTGGCTTGAGAAAAACTTTGCTGTGCTTTGACTCTAATGGGCTAAAGCATTAAGGGCTTTGCCTCTGTGTGAAGAAACGAAGTTAACAGGGGATTATCTGCATGGATTATCCATTATCGAGGCAACTGGTATCTTAATAAATCCATATATTTAAAAAATATTCCTGCAAAATAGCCAAGCTTTAAATCTGTGATCTTTATTCACATGGGTACATTTATATGTATATGGGGATTTTGCTTTGAATTTACATTTGCCAACTTACTCTAAACTTTGGTATACGTTCATTTTAATTTTTCTTGGATGCTTAAGGTAAATTTTATGTCATTAATTTACCTTTATCGCTGTGCATTGGGCTCTAAGACAGAAGAGCAGTGGGCAGCACAAATGACACCAGGTAAGTGACCCAACATGTGAGCCGGTCTGGTCCAGAGTTAAACATGTGCTCACGGAGACTGAAAAGAGCACCTCAGACTTCGTGTGCGGAAGGTGTTCAGAACCACGCAGCTGTCAGAGTACGAAGGTCACGCGATGGAAGTGGAGCTTGAAGCTTGCGATTTGTGAAACATGGGTGAGGAACAGCATTCCGTCAGTTCTGCACTGAGATATCGGGCCGCGGAGCCCGGGAGGGTCACCAGGGCTGGTTAACCGCACACAGGGCACAACTT
>CABHPH010131818.1:2252-19005 GCA_902168325.1 Peromyscus nudipes | reverse complement strand
AAGAAGAAGAAGAAGAAGAAGAAGAAGAAGAAGAAGAAGAAGAAGAAAGTAAATTAATAAAGACAATCTGGCAATGTGGCTCAGTGGAAAAGCACTTATCCAGCATGTATGAGGCCTGGGTTCAATCCCCAGACAAACAAATACCCCCCACCAGACAATAAAGGCAACACCCCCTCCCCCTTTTGTTTGCCCTTCTAGTTACTCTGCTAACCTTCCGTGACCCCTCTCCCCTCTCTTCTGCCCAGGACCTTGGTACTTACCATCCCCTCTGCCCAGAACACACTTCTATGGGGATAAAATGACCTTATATTTTAATTTCCAGTGGAAGCATTGCTTGACCAGAGAAGCCTTCCCACCAGCTCCATCACAAACAAGCTTGCCTGTGTTCAGCTCTCCCACCCCATTCAGGCAATTATGCTTTCCTTGATTTTAGTTTTCTCTGGTACTTTACCTATGCCAATCAACAAGGTGCAAAGATCGACACTATCTCCCCAGGACTCTCTGCTCCAGGCTGGGTATACAGTAAGTATTTAATAAAAGCAACCCAGAAAAGAGCCTAGAGCTGTCCCACCCCTCCAAGAATGAAGGCAGGCTTTGAAACCCTTAATTGCAGGCACCAACCTTGTGACTGATGATCGGGAGCTGTGTGCATTGGAACTCATGGGCCAGCTCCAACTCATGGGTGTCCTTGGGGCCATTCTCCAGCCTCAGCCTCTGGTGGGTACTGCACTCATGGGCAACACGCCTCGTCTGACCTGTGTGGGTCAGCCCAGAGTCCTGCCTCCTTCTGCCCAGCATTTCTGCCAAGCTCCAAGGAGAGGTGAGTTCCAGCCTGACTAAGCAAGTACACCACCAGTCCACCTCCACCCCCATTCTGCTTTTGGAGACAAAAGCACTAAGTTGGTCACTGACTGGCTATGTGACTGAGGATGATCTCGGACTCCTGATTCTCCTGTCTCCACCTCCTAAGTGCTCAGATTACAGGCCTGTGACACCATGCTAGGGATGGAACCGAGGTCCACGCAGCTGGGCAAGCATTCTACCGGTTAGATCCCTAGCCTCTTAATGCAGCTTTCCAAGGGACAGGTGAGCAGCCCTCCAATGCACACTGTGTTGTCTGTATTTAACAGCTGTGTCTGATTGGGGCAGGGTCAACAGAATGGCAGTAGCATGGTGAAGGTGGCATCTTAGCCCCCAGGTCACAGTGCAGGGCACATTCCCGCCTCACCCCAGTACCGTACCCAGGAGGCCGTACTTGATCCTCAGGGTGCTGCTTCCCACAGGGCCATGCTGCTCCAGCAGGCCCTGTATGTGGAGTTCTGCCACACCTGGAACCTGCAGCTGGATGCCCAAGATGGCCGACTGCAGCCCAGCCTCCGCCTTCTTCTCCAGCAACACTGTGGGACAGCAGGCAACAGGCATGGGTGGCTGTCCCCCAGCACACTCCCTACCTTAGGGGCTCAGAGACCCCACCCCTGCCTCTCCTGTCCTCCAGAGCATTGACAGTAAGGCCCAGACAGTGTGATCGCCACCATCTGAGGCAACGGTGCCACCTCCACAGGCCGCAGCCTGCTAAGTGGAATGAAACATCGAGTGGGACGGGAGAGGAGAGAGCGGTTCAGTCCAGGTGACTGGGCATGTCTTACTTTCTAGAACTTTCAGCTCTGTAAGTCTGTCATCCAGCCAAAGTGCACAGAGCTAAGCCATACTATGGGAACCCAAAATGCCTACACTAGGCAATCTGTAGCCACTGCCCCAAGTTCCTCCAGCCCAGGCCCCAGGAATCTTCCAGAACAGCACAAGGGCATCGTCAAGGGCTAGGCTGACTGTAGCACCAGGGCCAGCACCACTCTCATCAGACCTGACTGGACTGTGCTCAGACAGAACCCTGGGGCTGCGGACTTAGCTCAGGTGGTTGGGTGCCTGCCTAGCATTCAGCTCTGGGTGTGATTCTGCACACTGAAACCTGAGTGTGGTGGTGCACATCTGCAATCCCAGCACTTGGGAGACAGAGACAGGAGGCTCAGAAGTTCAAGGTCCTCCTCAGCTACCCAGTGAATCTGCAGTCGGCCTGGGCTATAACAGACTATCACAAAACAAAACCTACATGATGTGTGTTCTAAGTTCAGAAGCTAAATGTGCTTCCCACAGTGGGTTAGAGTCAAAACAGTCCCAAAGCTGTTGCCTTAGAAAGCTGCTGTTTTAAGGTACCTGGGGTGGGCTAAGGGGAAGGAGGTCAGTAGGCAAGTGGGTGGGAGCACACAGGAGCCAGTACCCCTAGATGGACATCAGTGTGGAGGAGGCTTAGCTGGTAGGGGTCACACAAGGACACTGGGCTGTCCATCCCCAATTTGACCACAGAACAAGGGTGCTGGCTACTACCTGTTAAGTGAGCCTGGTCATTCAGCATGTGCCTCAGAGCTGCAGAGATGGACAGCCTGCTGCCTGACTGCCACGTGATGCTCCCATCAAGGACTATAGGTCTGCCCGCTGTCACCAGCTTTGCCTCCACCTGGGCCTCAAACCGCTGGGTCTTGTTGCCTGACTCTGGCTGTAGGTCACTCTGGCCCTGAAAAAGTCCCAGCATCACCTGGGGATAGCATGCCCAGTAGTCCTGGCTCTGATCCTGTGAGCTCTGACCAGATGGGGGGGGGGGGGGGGGGGGGGCTTAATAGAAGATCTTCTGCTTTGACTTTGGCCTCATTTTTTAAGACAGGGTCTCAGGTAGCCCAGGCTGGCCTCAAACTCTCTATGTAGTTGAGGATGGCCTTGAACCTCTGAGTGCTGGGATTACAGGTGTGTGCCACCATGCCAGTGTATGTGGTCTGGGGATCAAGCCCAGGGCTTGGCCCACAGCAGGCAAGCATGCTACACCTGAGCCACATCCTCAGACCTCGGCCTAGGTTTTAAAACCCTGAATTGTTTGAACTAGGTTCCCTAGTCCATAGTCAGGGGGAAGCAGGAGGGACTCGCCTGCCCTGCCCCACCTTACCTCATTAGAGGACAGAGCAGCCGCCCTGGCAGTGCCTAGAATCTGTACCTCTGCGACCTCTGGCCACCCTGGCCTCTGTCCAGTCTTGAAGTCTGGGTCACTATAGTGGCCTCCTCCTGACTCCATTCTGGCCCCTTTAAGGTGTCAAGATCAGGGACAGGAGCCAGGACTCTGCACAAGGACAATGTGGCAGGAGCAGAGGCCACCCTTGAGGCTTGCTGGGGAACTACAGACAACTGTGACCAGCGCTCTCAGTGGTAGGTGCCCAGCTGAAGGGCAGCCCACAGGCCTCTCTGCTGGCCACTCATAGTCAGTGGCCACAGGAGCTGGGAAAGCAGAGACAGGTGTGCTGGTGCTGCACACTGCAGTCCTGGAACTCAGTGGATAACAGGATTGTAAACGTGATAACATCCTGGGCTACAGAATGAGCTTGAGGAGAGATTGCCCAGTGGTTAGAGAACTTGCTGCCCTTCCAGAGGACCTGGGTTTGGTGCCAGTACCCATATGAGCGGCTAACAACTGCCTGTCACTCCAGTTCCAGGGGATCCGATACCTTCTTCTGGTCCCCAAGGGCACCAGACATGAGCATTGTACGTATACATACACTCAAGCTTTTTTTTTGAAAAAGAAGAGGAGGAGGGAAGGAGGAGGGAGAGGGGAGGAGAAGGAAGATGAAGGAGAGGAGGAAGTAGCAGCAGACAGGCATAGTGATACAGGCCTGTAGTCCCAGAAGCAGAGACAGGAGGATCACAAGTTCTAGGTTAGCCTGGGCTACACAATGAGACCTGTTTCACAAGACAAACAGATAAGAGACAACAAGGTCTAAACATGTGTGAGTATGTGTGCATGCATGTGAATACATGTGTGTGCATGTGGTCACACAAGCATACATACACTCCCGTTTTACAATAATGCACACAACCCATGCACTGTGTGTCCCAGTGATGGCAATCTCAACTCTACATCAGGGGCTGGGGGAGGCAGCACATCCCAGACATGACACCCACAGAAGGAGACTCCAGTCATAGTCCCTGATCAAGGGACAGGCAGCTGGGTCTCTCCAGGCCAGTCACTATGTATGATCCCCGACATGTCACACCCCATCAACTCAGCTGAACCCAGCACAGCTGCCTGAATTCAGGAGCTCGCCTGCCTCAGTTTCCTCCTCTGCTGTGGGGCTTCCTGAAATCAGTGAAGTGGGGACCTAGGCGCTATGAGAACAGGCTCTGGTGACCTCCATAGCTCTGGCTGCTGGCGTTACTGCGGTGGGTCAGAGGTGTGAGAGCTGGGGAAGGCACTCTGGGGGCACATGGGCCTTTCCCACACTGGCGCTGAAGGCTGAGACCCCAGGACTGAGAATGAGGAGTCAGCCTAGGCACCTGAGGCTTAGAGGAAGTCACTTTCCTGGGCACTCAGGAGATAGAGGTAGGTAGTGGAGAGGGTGCGGGTCAGAGGTGAGGGGCACCTCATCTGGAAACAGGGTCTTTGTATCTGGTGGCATTAAAAGAGGTTATTAGCCTAAATCCAGTATGACAGGTATCCCCTAAAAAGAGGCAAAATGACCTGTTTGACCAAAAAGGGAGAAAGCCATCTCTGGGCTGAGAAATTCTACAGTTAGAACCCACAGGTCTGGGAACACAGGCTCCCTCACAGCCTCCCCAGAAAAGCTCTGCTCACGTTCCCTACTGGCCTTCAGAGCTAATGGCCGATACACTGTGTTAAGTCACCCAGTTCTGGGAACCTCAGCCTGACATCAGGAGACCTGGGTGTGGGCTGTTTAACTTGTTTTTAATATCTTTCTCTACTCTGAACTTGTGAAAATGTCTATTATTCTTCTTTTAAAGATTTATTATCTGTTTATGTGCATGGATCTATTATGTGTATGTGCACATGCATGTAGGTTCCCAAGAAGCCAAAAGAGGGTGTCCGATCCTCTGAAACTGGAGTTATGGGCAGTTGTGAGTCACTGGACGTGGGTGCTGGTCCTCTGAATTGTTGAGCTATCCCCAGCCCCCACACTTTCTATTATTGATTCCACACATTTTTTTTTTTTCACATCAGTGAGGGATGGGGACTTTGTTGGGCTAGGACACTGGCTGGGGCAGGGAGACCTGGGAATAGGGCTGATGCAGGTGTGCCGAGAATACAGAGCAAACCTTGACGTAATAGACATCCCTGTTGTCGAGTACCAGCTCCAGATGGCCCATGCGTGTACTCCTGAGAACCTCCATCTTACCTGGGGACAAGGCCAAGTTCAGGGGCTGGGGCTCCACCTTCTAGCCCATCTTCTATCCCCTGAGCCAAAGGGACCGGCTCTTGCTCTGGAACCCAGGAGTGATGTGTGGCAGGCACACTGCCCACACTGCTGCTGCCAAGGGGTCAGGTGACCAGGGAGAATGCTGTCCTCACCATCCAGCTGAATCTTCTTTTTGGGGTGCAGCAGCTTGAGCCGACATGTCCTCTGGGGCACACTGTAGCTGATGTCCACCCCCACGTCCCTGGCCACATCTGACTGGGGTGTACCCATGAAGAGGTGGGCTGTGGCTTCTTCAGGGAGCCAGCTGTCCTGCAAACACAATGAGGTTCCTGAGGAGAGAAGACCACCGCTCCTCTTCTGAAACAGAGCCTCCTATCCTTGCAGGAACAAGCCCAACAGCGTTCCCCGGGCTCTGAACAGCAGCGTGGGAGAGGCGGGCTTTAGGATAGCCTGGTGCAGGACTTTTGATTTTCTCTCAGTGTTGGAGTCCAAGGCTTTGTTGCATGCTAGGCAAATGCTCTCCCACCGAGCTACACCCAAGCCTCTCTGGGTCTTGATTGACAGGGCAAATGACCAGGATGAGGCTTTTGCAGTACACAGCTCCAGCATCTTATCAATGCTATCTCATCCTAGACCAGTCCTGTTCGGGTCTCTCCTCTTTCTCACACTTTGCTATGCACAAGGGACATCTGCAATCCCCAGGACACAACCCTGTGTTCTGGAGTCAACACTCTACCATCTTTTTTTTTTTTTTTTTTTTTTTGGTTTTTCGAGACAGGGTTTCTCTGTGTAGCTTTGCGCCTTTCCTGGAGCTCACTTGGTAGCCCAGGCTGGCCTCGAACTCACAGAGATCCGCCTGCCTCTGCCTCCCGAGTGCTGGGATTAAAGGCGTGCACCACCAACGCCCGGCAACTCTACCATCTTTTGCTTGCTGCTACCAACTCTGCTCCAGAATCTGAGGGCGAGGGTTGGTGAAGCCAGGTTCAGCATCTATCTTTCCTGGCCTTCTCTTGGCCCAAGGGCCTTTGTTTAACAAACTTCCTCTACCCCAAGCTACTGCACATGAAGCTCTGAGAAAAGCAGTTTTGACTTAAGCTGCTTCTAGAACCCAGAGCCAGGGTCAGGGTGTGGCTCAGAGGGACCCTGCAGGCCTTGCACGCATGCACAAGGCCCTAGCTCCTCCCCCTATACTGCAAACAAGTCAAATAAAATACCACATCCCTGTTCACTCATTTGGCACTTCTTGTGAGGCTAGCCTGAAGCATGGGGAGCCCTAAGTGTGCAAAGCTCCTGCCCCTGGGTCCTGACACCCCAGAGTTGGGGGCACACAACAACCAGACACAGAATCAGGTAAGAGAGCAGCCAGAAATCTTGGTCATGTGGGTACCTGAGTGGTCCTGGAAGGGATATGTGTTTTATGTCAGGTGGTGGAGATGGGCTATCTTTGATGGCCTGTGAAGATGCCTGAGAGAATACAGAATATGAGGTTACCTGGCATTGGAAGAAAGAGTGTCTCAGGCACAGGAGAGAGCCAGTGCAAAGGTCTGGGCACAGGAATGTGCTTGACACATCAAGTCAGAGTTAAATGGTGCTAGGCAGAGAGTCAGCATGTGCAAAGGTCCTGCAGCAGCAGGGAGCCAGCTCTAAGCCTCAGAGTCCAAACCTGGGTCTTTGTGGCCAAATTCTTGGTGCTGATATGCATGGGGAGATCCACAAGCCAGAGGGGAAGGAAGGGGCCACTCCACATGGCCCACCTGGAAATGGAGGGTGTAAGCAGCTTCCAGCAGGTACAGCTGAAGTCCTGGGTCCTGCTTCTTCAGAATCAAATTCGCAAACACAGGTGCCAAGAGCAGGGAGGGCTGACCAGGCCCTGGCCAGGCCACATTAGTACACAGCTGCAAACCCCAGGCTTGGGACACTGCAAAGACAGTTGAGTGACAGCTGTGGTTAGCAGAGAGAGCAGGGTGTTAGCATCCTTCTGAGAACCAGTGCTGTATAGACATTAATCCTGAGAGACAGGACTGCACAAGCTAGGGTTCCTTAGCCTCAGCACACTGTTGACACATGAATCCCAGTAATCTTTTGAGAGTATCATATATATTACACAATGTTCTATAGCATTCCTGACCTTTACCAATCAGATGCCAGGAACTACCACCAATGCCAGTTATAGCAACCTGCAATTTCACTCGCCATTCCCTTAATGCCTCCCCCTCAATCCAGGGATGCTGTAGAAGGCAAAAACAAGCACATTAGAACCACTAATGCAGATTTTTATTATTTTTAATGATTTGTGTGTGTGTGTGTATGTGTGTGTGTGTGTGTGTAATTTTGTGTCTGTGTGTATGAACATGTGAGTGCAGGTACCCAAAGAGTCCAGAAGAGGGCGTCTGTTCCCCAGAGGTGGAATTACAGGCAGTTGTGAGCTTCCCACTGTGGGTGTTGGAAACCAAACTCCAGTTCTCTGCAACAGCAGCATGTGCTCTTAACTACAGAGCTATCTCTCCAGCCCCAGGATGATTCTTTTTGTGTGAGACAGGATCTCACTGTGTGGCCCTGACTGTCCTGGAACTCACTCTGTACACCAGGCTGGCCTCAAACTCAGAGATATCTGCCTTCCTCTGCCCCCAAGTGCTGGGATTAAAGGCATTCGCCACCACATCCAGCCCCTGAACTATTTTTTTCTTATAAAATTATTTTTTATTTTAAGCTACATAAATATCTTTCTCTGGAATGTACCAAAATGACTTGCTTATGGGGTTTATAGCTTGGGATAAACATAATAAACAAAATTTCATCTCTATTGTGCAGAGCTGTAATGTAAAAATGACTTATAGACTATTTTTCAGAAAGCAGGTAACTGGACAGTAATATGTGGAAGGAACTCTCCTGCTGAAGCCTGTATGATGGAATGCATGTTCTGACTGGAATGCCCATGCTCTGGAGGACGCCAAGCTTCCTCCAAACACAGCCACCAGGATCTGATCAGTTTCCTCTAGTCTCATCCAGAATGGCTTGCAAAGAAAGATTCAATACATCTTCTGGCAAAATGCTTTGATACAATTTGTGTTGATTTCAGAATAGGAGTCATAATTTTGATCAACGGTGAGTTCAAGCTCCCTTTATAGCTTACTGAGGTTCCGTGGTAAAGAAAGCTAGGGTGCTAGTGGCATACTTCATGATGGCTGTGAGGCGCCTCTCTTCCAGACCCAGAACTCTCTTCATGCTGTGCTCACTGAGTCAGCATAATTCTGAAATACTCTGCAAAGACGGGCAGAGCCTCTAGCCCAGGCTTGCATTAACAAATGCACATCAGTCCCCTCCTTTCTCCAGCATCATGGGAAGCCCTGACATCGCATCAGCCAAATCTCGGTTCCTACTCAAATCCCCACAGCGGTCCCCTGGGCAAGAGAAAACAATACCGCTTTTTTTTTTTTTCTGCAAGTCTAGATGTCTCTGAGGCAGGATCTATGGCCAGATCTTTATCCAGACCTTCTCTGTAGACTCTTAATTTCTCTGGTTTCTTTTACAATGAGAGTTTTCACCTGTTCCAAGTCCCTTCACAGCCCACAGGTCATTTGTGTCAAGCTGGGCTGGAGTTTTAGCACACTGAGAGCCTCTTCCTCCAGGGGACCTGTGAGGGCTCCCCTCTGAGCTTCCTCTGGGTGTGTTCCCAGAGGAGTGCTGTCTTGACCTGCATTGCTGAACTTTGGTTCTCTTGGTGACAAGGTCAGTGATGATTATTACTTCATCCACACCTTTAACTGTTATAGCTTTGTGCAAGACAGCAACATCCAAGGGTGGACGAAAGCTAGGGCAGGAGTCACTGCTGACTTGGGACCACCTCTGGATGGTTCATGGTTTGAGTGATTCTTAGTTACTTTTCTATTACTGTGAAGAGACACCATTACCAAGGCAACTGATTTTAAAAAAGTATTTAATTTGGGGGTTCATGAGTCTAAGTGTTAGCGTTCACAATCATCATGACAGCAGGTAGGCAGGCATGGTGTGGTGCTAGAGCAGTAGCCAAGAGCTTACATCCTGATTCACAAGCTCAGGGGAGAGAGAGAGAGAGAGAGAGAGAGAGAGAGAGAGAGAGAGAGAGAGAGAGAGAGAGAGAGAGAGAACACCAACTGGGAACGAGGGGGGGCTTTTGAAACCTCAAAGCCAGCCCCTGGTGACACACCACCTCTAACAAGGCCACACCTCCTAATCCTTCCCAAACAATTATGCTAACCCAGAATATGCACTCAAATGTATGGGCCTCTGGGGGCCAATTCTCATTAAACCACCACAGAATATATTCTTGTTCTTGATGGCCAATAAACTAGGCCTGCCAGAGGAATTCTGATGTCACTGCCATTTTAAAGAAGTGTCTTTTTCTTTCCCTTCTTCTAAGGATCTAAAGAGAGGCTCTGCTCTGAAGGCTTCAGTCTCCCTAGGACCTTTAAACCAGCAGTGTGCTGTCAGGCCATCTCCATCATGTGCCATGCACACTCCTGAGAATGGTCTAGCCCAGTCTGCTTGGCTCATGGTCCTGGTAGCATCCCCACTTGGCTGAAGCAGAGGTTAATAAACTGGCCAAGAAAGGATGGACCCCCCTCCTGGATTAGTGGTTCTTGTCATAAAAGAAAGCAGCTATCGCTGGATGCAGTGGTACACATCTTTAACCCCAGCACTTGGGAGGCAGAGGCAGACGGATCTCTGTGAGTTCAGGGCCAGCCTGGTCTACAAAGCAAGTTCCAGGACAACCAGGGCTACACAGAGAAAATTTGTCTTGAAAAACAAAAACAAACAAATAAAACAACAACAACAAAAAGCAGCTGCTCCTCCCATGCCTCTTAAGAGGAAGGAGGAGCTAACTCCCATCTGATCCTGGCATCTGAGGAACCGATTGGCTGTTACTGGAGACAGGTGCATCTTCTCCACCCCTGCGCTAGTGCCATAAATTTGTCTTGTACATTCGAGCAATAATGTCACTTCAAATAACTAGCTTTAAAAAGAAGGCAGGGGAGGAAGGAAGGGAGGTGGGAGAGGAGGAGGGAGGGGAATAGGGAAGGGAGGAGGGAGAGCAGGCAAGACAGCCAGTAGGTAAAGGTGCTTGCTACCAAGACAACCAACCTAAGTTCTGTCCCCAGAACACACATGGGAAGAGAGAAGAGACTCCCCTAAGTCATAGCCCCACACACATACAAATAAATAAACATGTAACAATTTTTTAAAGAAAGGAAAAAAAGCACCCAAGGAAAAAATTAAAAGGATAAAAAGAAAAGAAAAGAAAGTGCCTAGAAACATGCTCTGTCTCTAGTCGATAATCCTGTCTCTAATCTCTTAGTCCTCCTCCACGCTACTCAAAAACAAAATCAGGACCAGGAGTTCGAGGTCATCCTTGGCTACATAGAGAGTTAGAGACCAGCCAGGCTGTCTCAAATATATATATATATATGTGTGTGTGTGTGTGTGTGTGTGTGTGTGTGTGTGTGTGTGTGTGACTGGGGATGTAGCTCAGTTGTGTAATAGTCAATGCTTCAACTTGACAGGATCAGGATCATGTAGGAGGCAAGTCTGGTCTATAAGGTATTGTGTAGATTAGGTTAACCTCTATGTAGATTAGGTTAGCCTCTGAGCGAGTC
The DNA here is from genome assembly GCA_902168325.1 of Peromyscus nudipes. Classification (NCBI taxonomy): domain Eukaryota; kingdom Metazoa; phylum Chordata; class Mammalia; order Rodentia; family Cricetidae; genus Peromyscus; species Peromyscus nudipes. The sequence continues at coordinate 8,123 of CABHPH010131818.1, read as the reverse complement.
TGTGAGGGGTCTTCCAGATTAGGTTAATGAAGGAGGGAACACCCACCCTAAATGTGGGCCCAGGACTGAATAAAAGGAGAGTGAGACCTTATTGAGTGAGACCGAGTTGCAGCATTCACCCCTCTCTGTGTCCTGACTACAGGTGCCTCCCGCTCCTGTGGCCGTGCCTTCCCTGCCATGGTGAAGTGATCCTCTGAAGATGTGAGCCAGAATAGGCCATTTTGCCCTTAAGCAGAGTTTTGGAGGCAGGAGGATCAGTTCTGCTGCTCATGAGTTTGAGACCAGCCTGGGCTACATAAGACCTCATCTCAAATAAACAAAAGTTCATCAGACACCTCTGTGCATTTCATAGTGACTTTGGTTTTTCCCAGGGTGTAATACTAGAGACCAGGTTGTTAGGAGACTAAATATCAGTGACACAAATACTTTTGGAGAGTAGTTTGGAGGTCGTCCTCCACACCCAGGACACCCATCTCGGGCCGAGAACCAGAGGCCCAGCTGCCTACCTTCATGGGTACAGGACCGGGACGCGGAGAAGCTGCGACCTTCACTTAAGTTCTTCACACTGTCCCCGGTGACAAGATACAGCCTGGAGCTGGTGGAAGAGGATGAGTTTGACAAATTGTCCTTGTGCACATGCAGGCTACTCCCCGGCAACCTGCCCCACCAAGCCCCTCCTCCATGCAGGCCCCCCACCCCATCTCTTCCCATAAGCAGCTTACCCCCCATCCCCCACCCCCTTTGCAGACTCTGCCCACTTCCGGGCGTCCGGGTGGTGAAGGCCTCCACCTGAAGCTGAGTAGCTCCACTGAGTCCTCTGGGGCGTTCAGATGCACTCTGAGGTCCTGACCCTTCCTCGCTTGGATCCCACCGTCTAGGCTGGCGGTGCCATGGACACGGGTCAACCACCTGAGCCCGGCCTGCCCCAGGGTCCCTGTGGTGCCCATCTGAGCCGAGACCTGAAGGAGGACACTGAGGGAGGAGGGACAAGGTCTGGTGCCTGCACTCTCTGGGCCACCATCCAGTCCTCGCTGTCACCAGCCCATTGTACAGATGGAGGGGCTCAGGACACAGCCAGGACCCTTCAGCCCCACTTACAAGGCCCACTTCAGCTGCCCCCGCCCGGTAGAGGATGTGTTGTCTGTGTTCAGTCATACCCAGAACCCACAGACAGCTTGGCTGGGTGGTGGGGCAGACTGCCCAGAAATGAGACCATGACTTACATGCACTCTGTTACCCGCTTCCAGACCACACGGCCTGGTCCTGTGGCAACCTCATTTGAATCTGTTTCCTCACCAACAGTGGGATTAAAGAAGGACCTGCCCTCCTTGCTCCATGGTCACTAAGGTTTGGCTCCTCTCACCTCCCTTGGGAGGCAGAATGTGGTGACTGTGACTAGAGACCCTGTGGCCTGACTCCCCTGTGCAGCCCTGAGCACACAGCTTCACAGTTCTGGGCCTGTCTTCTCATTGTAAAGGGACCTCATAGCCCAAGACACCCTCACAGTCGTCTGCTTTGCCAGCAGCAGGTTGACAGGACGGCTGTGGAATGGGTACTTCCCACAGCCTGCATGATGCCCAGTACCCCACATCCTCAATCCCCTACTCACCCCAGCTTGGAGAAGTCTGTTACCTGGGCTTGATGTAACCCCTCAGGGAGAAATCTGAGAGTTGCTGAAAGTCAGTCACGCCTTGGACATGGATGCTGACAGTGGCCAAGGCATGTAGGGTGAGCCTGGCTGGAATGCCAGACATTGTGGGAAAGAAGAGCTCTCCCACAGCCAGATTCAGCCTCCGAGTCACCTGTATCTCCTGCCCCTGTGGTCAGAGAACCATAGTGACAACCACAGCCATGGCTAGGGACAGGTGATCTCAGCATGGAGCACAGGATGCCCACTTTTCCTCCAAATATAAGTCATTCCAGAGATACAGGTGAGGAAAATGAGGCCACGGACATGAATGGTCAGCCCAAGGCCACATAGCCCGCAGGAGTAGAGCCACCCTGGGGATACAATGGTCTGCTTATTGATCAAAGGCCAGAAAGGAAGGTGGGGACAGCAGGTGTGGGACAACCAGTGACACATCACTCAGTGTGTCCTAAGCAGACCTGGGCACTAACTTAGTCAGCATGGGCCTCTGAAGGAAACATGCTGTTTTATTTAATATCTCTGTTTCAAGAGTGGGGTATGGCTCTGTGCGGAGTGCTTGGCTAGGATGCATGAGGCCCTGCACCCCACCCCCAGCACTAAAAAGATAAAAAGATCTAAATAGCTCTATGTCTGAATCAGGAGTCAAGACCATGGCAAAACCCACAACAGGCCCCAAGTGGGAGGTGGTGTGGGGTATGACCCTAAATTTCTTCTCAGGTATGACCCTAAATTTCATGTCCCAGGGTCAAAGGGCAGGGGACAGAGGTAGGGGACAGAGGGGAGGAAAGGGTAGGGCTCAGGTCAGAGAACTGTAAGCAGAGGCGGAGGGAAGGGGATGGAGACAGAGACACGAGGCAGGGCCCGGTGCTGTAGAACACTTTTATAATAAATAGAAGCAGAAACCTGGGGAGAGGAGAGATCTGGGAGTGGGAGAAGGAGGAGGACTCCAGGGGCCAGCCACCCAGCTACACAGCCAGACACGGAGTAAGACAGAAAGAGAAGATTTACAGAAATAGAGAAAGGTAAAAGCCCAGAGGCAAAGGGTAGACAGGAGGATTTAAGTTAAGAAAAGCTGACTAGAAACGAGCCAAGCTAAGGCCGAGCGTTCATAAGAAAGAATAAGACTCTGATTTATTTGGGAGCTGGGTGGTGGGTCCCCAAAGAACTAAAGAGTAAATAAAAAAACCAACTACAGTGCAGGGCTGGGGACAGAGACATGAGGCAGGGCACAGGGCTGGGGACAGAGACATGAGGCAGGGCACAGGGCTGGGGACAGAGACATGAGGCAGGGCACAGGGCTGGGGACAGAGACATGAGGCAGGGCACAGGGCTGGGGACAGAGAGCAGGGAGTAGCGGCAGAGTGCAGGAGTCACGGGAGAGGGGTCAGAGACAGGGGTTGGACAGGGAGTACCTTGAGAAACTTGATGGCAAGTTCAGCTAGGTGCAGAGACCAGCGTCTCTTGTGGTCCCCCAGAGGCCCACAGTCCAGGAAGCTCAGCTCGTGCCCGAACACTTTGACGCTCAGCCTGCAGCTTGGTGCCCGTCTTGCCCTATACCACTGGGCTACCTGAGAAAGAACCCGGAACGAAGATGGAGAAACTTAGGGTGAGCCAGGCAAAGCTTCTGGAGTAGGAGGGCGGGTGGGCTGCTAGAATGGTCAAGGGTGTGTGGGGCCAGTCCACCAGACACTCTCTCCCACACATGTTCTTTGACATGCACAGTAGTGTCCATGGCCCAGTGCAGACACACCTTCCTAAGACAGGTGTGAACATGAAGCCAGCATGGATGAGCTGTGATGAGCCTGCTCTGAACTGCAGCTGCTTTTCCCTGCTTCCCTTTCGGCACGCCCTGTAGGATTCTGCCCAGCCACCTGAGTGGCGCTCGGGTCCACATGGTCGCCTAGTCCCTCATCATTCCTCATGCTATGATGTAGACTTTATTCCTAACATTGAAAGTTAGGAGATTTTATATAGAATCCAAACCCATGGCTTCTTTGAGAACAGAAATATTAGTTTGTCTACCCACCCCTCAGTAAGGGGTGACCAGAGCCAAGAAGCAGCTGCCGGTGTGTGGATGGCTGTTCTTCTGTGCACCACAGTCCCTGCCCGCCCTGTGGTCTTGCCAACATGGAGATCGGGTATCTGTTGTTACTCTCTTTGTCTTAACAAAATACATCTTGGCTTGTGAGTATGAAACATGAGAAAATAACAGGCTACAGAGAGTGCATTCTAAGACAAAAATGTTTGTTTTGTTTTTGTTAAAGAGGGTCCCAAGTAGCCCAGACAGGCTCCAACCCATCATGGGGCTGAGGCTTGCTTGAAAACTCCTCCGCCTTCTAAGTGCTAGGGTTACAGGCACATGCCACCATGCCCAGCTAGAAAGAAGTGTTTATTCCTAGCCCACCTGGGCTTTGGGCTCACATCTGGTCTATGTATAAACATGTCAGTACACACCCAAGCCACCCACGCTGCTGGCTCTCAGATGTACACAGACATGGCATTTTACAAGAGCAAATGCTGCAGGCAGAGTGTGTGCCCATCACGGTCCCCACCCTCCAGAATACACATGAGAACCTGTGCCCAGAGTCTCTGCTAGGACAATAATTAGCAATGGACCTGATCACTCAACTGAAGACAGGCTTCCAACTGCAAGGCACATACCCTCAGACATGCACACAAATACCACAAAAGCACACCCAGGTCCCTCACAGCACAACTTTTCATTTCATTTTATCTTTTGAAATGGTCTCATGTAACCCAGGCTGCCCTCAAACTTGAACTTCTGATCCCCCTGCCTCCATCTACCGAGTGCCAGCATCACCTCCACATCTGGTTTTACGTGGTGCTAGGGGTCCAACACGCACTGGAGAGGTGGTGGGGCAGGGGTTGTCAGTGTGAGGCCAGCCTGGGTTACATTTTATCTCAAATAAAATAAAACAAAAATTTTAAAATACCACAGGGGCTGGGAGATGACTTGGTCAAGAAAGTGCTTGTCAGAGCAGGAAGACCTGAGTCTGGGTCCCCTGCACTCAGTGTGCCCCTTAATCCCTGTGCTGGGGAGGCAGAGTCCAGAGAACACTTGGGTCAGCCACCTTAGTGGAGCAGGTGAGCTCCAGAGTCAGAGAGAAGCTGTGTCCCCAAAAATAAGGTGGAGAGCTGGAGAGATGGCTGGGCAGCTAAGAGCACTAGGTTTAGTTCCAGCACCCACATGGAGGCCGAGAACTCTCTGGAAGTCCAGTTCCAGGGGATTTGATGCCCTTTTCTGACCTTTATGGTTACTGCACATATATGGTGCATACACATACATACAGACAAACACTCAAATATGAAGTTAATTTAAAAAATAAGGTAGACACGTGATGGAAGAAGATGCTCAGGGTCAACACATGCACACACAAACACATGCACATCCACATGCACACACACATATGCACAATACACATGCACACACATGCAAGCACATACATCTACACACACATGCATACACACACACACACACACACACAGAAAAGTGAAAGAAAACCCTAAACTAAACAACAAAACCATTCCCACTAGAAGAGAATAAAAAGACATACCATAAACTGTGAGATAGTGTTTCCAAGTCACATATCTGATAACAGGAGTTATTTCTTAAATAAAGAATTCCCAAAACCCTATTAAAAAAAAAAACAAAAAAACCTCTAACCGGGCAATGGTGGCACACACCAGCACTCAGGGGCAGAGACAGGCGGATCTCTGTGAGTTCAAGGCCAGCCTGGTCTACAGAGTGAGTTCCAGGACAGCCAGAGCTACACAAAGAAAACCTGTCAAGAAAGAAGGAAGGAAGGAAGGAAGAGAGCTGGGTAGCAGAACTGCCACAAGGCTGGCACGATGGCTCAGGCACTTGCAGCCTGGTGACCCCCATCCACATGGTACAAGGAGAGGACCAACAATTACAAGTGGTCCTCTGACTTCCACACACATTGTGTGCCATGTGCTTGTGAGCATGCGCACATACACACATAATAAAAATAAATAGACATGGCTGGGCACGGTGGTGCGCACATGAAAGGCAGAGACAGGCGGATCTCTGTGAGACTGAAGCCAACTGGTATACATAGTGAGACCTTGTTACAAAAACATATATAAAATAAAATGATAAAAAAAAAAAAAGTTCATCATCTTAAAAAAAAGAAAAGAAAAGAAAAGAAAGAAGGAAGGAAGGAAGGAAGGAAGGAAGGAAG